>VKKV01000075.1:0-244887 GCA_008080845.1 Phytophthora kernoviae | reverse complement strand
AATGCTTAATTTCTCCATCGAAAATGTATCACTTGTCGGAGAAACACCCATATCTACAGTTCCACCGCTGGTTAGATCATGGCCAGGTGGTGAGATCTCCTTAGACTCTTCTTGCCCAATGCCTACATCTTCTTTAGCCTCGGCCTGAACGTAGCTGCTAGAATCACAGCTATCCAAAGCCTCTTCCGGCACATAGTCAAAACTGTGGTCTTCGTCCATAGCCTCGTCTTCATCTTCCATCTTGTACTCACCCTTGTCTTCTGCATGACCTTCCTCATCCGCGTCACCCCCCTTCTCTGCTTGTTGGGGGTACTGCAATAGCTGGGGGGTCCTGTTGCGGTGAGGCAGATGGCGTGTCAAGACCAATTCCAGAAGCAGCTGTCGTCGTTATGAACTGCATCATGGTCCCCGCAAGCTCCTGGACTGCTTGACGACCTTCTCCGAAGAAATGCACCGCAGTCTTCGTGGTTTGTAACTGTGCGGCAGCTTCGATTCTTCTTTCCAACTGAAAAGCAAGTGAAATCTCGCCCTTGGCCTGGGACGGGGAAGTCCTCTGTGACGAAACATGTTGGAAAGTGCGTCGTTGTTGCCAAATCACTCAAACCGTAGCATTAAATATTGCACTCCCAACACTTACCAACTGCCCTGTCGTCTTACTACCCTCCTCTTTCATCTCACTCGACCAATAAACTGCAGTCTCATTCTTCGCTGAATTCGGTCCACTCCATGTCAAGCACGGCGTAAAGAGCGCTTTCCATCTCGGCCATGTTTGAGTAGAGCGGCAGCTCCACGCGATTGAAGCACGTGTGGACCTTGGGAAACCTCTTGTCTGGCCGGGCAACGGCCGCAACGAAAAAGGACAAATGCGGCCGTCATAGCTCGTGAGACCTTTGAAGCCTTGCACTGGCACACGCGATGAGCCCGTGGAGAACTGCAAGAATCGTGCCCGTTCGTCGTCTGTGAAAGCCCCGAGCACTTCCCAGAACCACAGCACAACCAGCGGACTTTCGCCGAAACTAGGTGCAACCACCGTATTGCGCTTCCAGTCCGCAAGATCGATCTCGGGAAGACCGCAGAGCACAAGTTCCAGCTCTTGGTAGTCAAAGACCAGCAGAGCTTCCTGCGGAATCACCTCAAACAGTCCGAGCGACAATGCCTGTAACTGTGGCGCGTAGCGGCCTAGCATGAGATAGCGCAGCTTGAGGTGCAGGAATTCGAGCTTGTTTACGTCTGTCACGGCCTTGTCACGCCCACCATCCACCAAGTCTATAGTCACTACCTCATCATCTGCGCGCAGCTCCGTGACTGAGAACGTGAGTTCCAGCGCGTCCACACCGTCGTTCTCACGGATCCATGTCATGCTTGTGTATACCTCCGGGTCAACGTACTGCAGGTCAGAGAAGGTGATTGGCGTGCCCAGTAGATGCTTGAGGATTGGAAGACACAGACGCGCCTGCATGGTCTGCCCTTCCAGTAGTGCACGACCAAGCAGCCTTCCGATTCCCCGGAAGTATAAGAGATGGTCGGCTGTGCAGTCTTCGGAGTGTGGGTTGATGGCAACAGCCTGCGTGTGTCGATGACACGTCATGAAGAGCCCCAACTCGTCGTCCAGTAATCTGCCAAACAAGATGGAGAACCATTCGCGCTGCAAACCACCAGCATCGATACCTGCTTCGCCCACGAATTCAATCCGTAGTGGGAAGTGAATATGCTCTGGCTGAATGCCCAGCAGTTGCTCCATACTCTCCACAAGAATGTGTTCTCTCTGCACACGTAGCTTAATCCGTCCTTCCTCCCACGGTCTCAGTAACGCGCCCATACGTTCCAAGAACCACGCGTATTTCCTCGGGAATGGTAGTCTTGACACTCTGTCCAGCATCTCCAACTCTCGTGCACTCAGCTTGTACCCTCCAATCGTTTCCGCTGCGTCCAACTGCGACGCCTCTGCAAATGTAAGACGCCCAATGTCCCCATCATGGAGGACCGACGCACCATGTGCGTCACAAAGCCCACCGACACTCGTCCAGCGTGTGAGTGGGGGTTAGTGCCATTAGCAACGACTGTGAGTCTCCTAGTAGCCGCAGAGACATCCTCTCTTGTCCAGAATGCTGACACTCCATCTTCCCCGAGGCAACGCACCCATTCCTTCCGTCTACGAGCGTAACGCTGTCTGGGGTTAAGTGTAGACAAACGTAGAGGTCTGAGGCTCTGGCGGTTCACACTCAGCACTGAGGAGCGTCTCGTGCCCAAAGAAGGCCGCGCCAGCATCGTTACTGAACTGGTCCGACTCGTGCGGTCTTCTCTGCCTGCTATAGAGTGTTTAAGACGTGGTAGTTCCTCTCGATCGGAGGCGTTCCTAGTGTTTTTCTTAGTGCCACATAACAGACACGTGCGGCGATCGAGTGCGTTGCTAAACTCGCACACGGGGCACTTCCAACGCCCGCCTGGGCCTCTCCACGCTCTAGATCTAGTCGTGTGATGGTTTCTTGCTCTTGTAGCAGCATTCTGAGCATTCACGCACATCATGTGCAAATGATGAGAAAGCAGTTTAAAAAATGATGAGGATACCGGAAACATTCATACCTGGCCAGGAAGGACTGAGAAGCGCCTCGAAGCTCGTGACGCGTACGTAGGAACCACAGACCTCCGGCGAATACTAGCAGGAGCATGAGCGACACCATCGGCAGGAGGATTGACATGGAGCTGTCCGACTCCATAATAAAATGTGAAATTCCGCCAGGTGTCGGTGGCGGCTGTTAAAAGCTTGGAAGAAATCGAACGCGACGCGGCCTGCCTTGGTGCTAGATGGCGCCGCGGAGCGCTTTCCCTTTCCGGTGGCACTGACGCAGCGTTCGGGCCCGAGAATGTAAGTGACGGTTATAGCAGGCCAGTTGGTAAGGAGCAGCTCACACGAGGATAGGCAAACGGTCTGGTAGTGCAAAGCACAGCCGGCCGGCTCTTTGTTGTTGACAGCTGGCAACGCTGAGGCAACGCCACCAGCGTTTGACGTCCGACAGAATCCCCCGAGTGCAAAGTGCCAAGTGATGATAATAGCCAGAGGACGGTTAAGCCATGGACACATTTGCAACGACACGTTTCCTTCCATTCTCTCTCGCGTTCGTGCGTTCGAGGAGGCCCCATCGCAATCCCAGCATTACGGTGACCGACATCGTGCTTTCGTTCCAGCTGGCTCAAACTTAACCCTCTACTGTCTCCAGGAGGATTGGAGATGACAAACCGAATCTGTTCGATGCCACCGAAAACGGGGCGTCTGCACTGCACTACACTGCTATAAGTGGTCAAATACGCATGTCCATAGTGTTGGACGTACTTGATTTGGGTGCTGGGAACAGTGTAGGGGACCAGAGGACAGCATGACATGAGTCATGTTCAATGACACGTGATAAGTCTACAGAGAACTGGCGAAACACAGTCCGTACACTTTGTTCTCGTCAGGACTGACACCATTGATGGACCCCAACGAAAAACGCAATCCTGAATCCTTGCTCGCAAATGCAGTCGCAACGCCGTTGGTCGTCAAGACTGCTGGCAACATTAGTATGCATCATGACGTAATGGTTGATAGCGACAAGAAAGTGTTAACGGCGTTTCTTCCATCGTCGTTCACACTTTGGCATCCGTACTTACATCCGTCGTTGCTGGTCCTCAGCCTCCATCCGATGGTAGCAACTTGCCAGTTACAGCATCTCTATACCAGCATTGATTCAATGCCATTGAAGCGACGGCGAGGTTCTTGGCCAAGCTCGACAACTACAACTGTAGCAGCTCCGCCATAAGGCTACGTAAACGAAACAATCACTTCAACTTGAAGCAAGAGCCATCCGTTCTCTGCTAGAAAGCGAGCATTGCGCGTCGAATTGCTTTGGCGTGAACCTTCGTCTCCAGCGAAAGCCTACTTGTAGCGGCCTGTTCCAAACTCAATTGTCGTACTCGTTGTACGGGCTGGAAGCGTCCGTGATGATGCGCGACTTGGTTTCGCCATAACACACATACACATACCATCTCAACGTCATATTCTACATCCCGTTGACAAACGGTTTGACTAACTACGGACAGTTTAGAGATGAAAAACATTTATGGCGAATGTTGTTACCGAGACCCGTGACTTAGCGAAACTGGTTACACGCACTCATTCGAGCGCAGGCATGTCATCAAACTCCTCAGCCTCTGCTTTCAGTTTCTCCTGCTTCTCTAGCGCCTTATTCTTGGCCTGCAGACGGTCGAAGATCTTTTCCTTGTACAGCTTTTTCTCGTCCTCTTTGTACTTGGCCGCGTACCGGTGCAACAGCGCCTACAGCGACATCATTATCAGTTACACAACATCACTTAGTGAGACAACCAATCTCACATACAATGCGATCGAGTGAACTTACCAGGCTCCGTTTGAGATCAGCCACAGCGTACTGCATCTTATTGTCGTTGGCTTCACCAACTAGTTCCCTTGCCGTCTGCATACTCTTCTCGGCCTCACTCGCATACTCGAAACCTTTGTCAACGATCCAGAACTCGCCTTTTTCTCTTTGTCCAGTTCACCCTTGAGCTTTTCAGTGAACACCAGACCGCGACGGAAATGACCTTTACTACTCTTGGCATCAAGTAGAATAGCCTAAAGGGAAACACCAAATCAGTTATTCCCTTCGAATCATGGCAGGTTTTGGAAGAGTCCCCAAGAAAACTTCACCTGATCACAATCCCAGAGCGCATCTTCAATCTTTGCCAGTTTGATCTTGCACAATGCCCTGTTAAGGTACAGCACCAACTTCACTTTGTTGACCTTGTCCTTGTCATCTTGGGACACGAAATTTTCCCACTCCTCTTTCGCGTAAAAGATGTGCACAAATCCCTGTCAAGAGCAAAAGTTAGTAAAACAAAACTCAGATCACCTTCTAAAAATGTGTCTACACCCACTGAGTCATAGCACTTTTGTGCCTGATCGTAATCTTTCGTGGCAATCAGTGCATTGCCTTTTTCTTTCTGCTCCAACGCACTATCAACACGCTCATCTGATAAAAACAGCATTCAGTTCACAATATTGCGTTTTTAAGCATCCTTTAGACACAAACTCACCAACAGTAGGCGGGGATTTTCCTCCATCATCTTTTTGTCTTCTTCATTCTGCTTTTGCGGGATTCAGCAAGTTCTGATTGGGTTGGGAACCGAGGGAGCGGATCCTGTTTAAGGGGAACCAACAGAATTTAGGTAATCAGAAAGAAAACTAAACTGCCAAGAAGTTCAACACGCACCTTGAAGCTCAGCAGCTCAATTTCAAAGTCAAGTGTCTCATCGGGCTCCACTTTAGGCGCAAAACCTTCAGAGCCGTAGGCATATTGCGGGAAATGATGAAACGTGCCACTTCGCCTACAGCCATTGTGGCAACTCCAATGTCCCAGCCTTTGATAACTTTTTCTGTGGTTATAGATGAATTAAAACAAAATATGTTTAGGTCATTTCCACTACTGCATAATCGACATTTTTCTTAAAGTGCACATACCTCTTCCTAATTGGAACTCAAATGGGTCGTCCGTGCCACCCACGTGTTTCTCATCAATGATGTCGCGCCTAGAAAGATACGTGTTAACACATTTCTAAGCAACTCGACATGAAACATATTATTTTCACCTATCCAGTACTTTAGATACTTACGTCGTGTCAAAGATGGATCCATCCAGCAACCGGCCCACATATTGCACTATTAGAACATAACAAATGTTTGCGGTTAGTCTAACGACAGCTTAGACACTGCACTTTCAACACTGTGCGGAAACACACCGAAAGTCGGGCAGCCTTCTTCAAGTCGTTCCTTGATAAAATCCCTTCACGGATAATCTAACAGCCAAACGCCCTCTCGGTTTAGATAAGTTTTATCCAAACAAACCTAAAATATTAAAGCAACAGCCCACCTTCTTCAACACACCGCCGTCGGCTGTTGGAGTAATGTCAACAAATCCCTCGTCACGACAGAAGTTGCTGCTTTCCGGATCGAAAAACGCTCGCGTTACCCTGAAAACGTCAATTTCATGAACAGCACAATAGTGAGGAACGTAGCATTTAGCTTAACATTGTTTCAGCAATACTTCACCTAGCACAGTGCGTGCAGAGCTTCTGTGGGTTTGTCACGAGCCCCAGACCGAAGCCACCGCACTCCACGCAGTGTGGGAGGTCGGCGATGCTGGTACTTTGTTCCTCCTCGGAGTCGGATGCCATAACTTGCTCGAATGAGGCAAAACATACATCAAAGTCCGAATAATTGTGGACCACACCATATAGCGAACTTAGTCGACTATATCGCACTTAGCGCGCATCATACATATTCTTTTCGGAAGCTACATGTAATTCGTCGTTCTGTATGGCGAGCATTGCATACTTCGACAGGCTAAGCGTAGGTTCCTCCTTTCTTACGACCACTGCACACTGTTTCATGCGGGGTATAGTGAATCCTCTCTCGGTGCCGTGCTGCATTGCGTAGCCATTTCCTTCCACCAAAACCGTCACAACAGGACGCTAATACAGTATCCGAAACTCCTGTCGGATGTGATCCAATCAGCATCGACGATCGTTATTTCAGCCAATCCGTGCATCATATGTTCCCTATTTTTACCCAATCGCCTTTCCCCATAGTAAAATTCGCGAGAATTACAGTCCGCTCGCTCCCTCAGTGCGGAATCGCCTCCCATACAAAAGCAGCCGCGATCTCCTTACGCCGATTCTCTGTTGGTTCACTTCCAACACCTTCTCTCTCTCTCTCTTCAGGTAGGTGACAAAGCAAACCACCCCCCATCTTACCCTCCTTATCTAGCATATTAACTAACCACTCATAGACGCCTAACCAGCAGCGGATGGACGCTAAGCCTCTCCCCTCTCGAGTTTCGTCGTCCTTTCTTCTTCTTCTTCTGCCTCTCGACCCCGTGAAGCGCCGAGCGCCAGTGGAAATTCAGACGCCACTCCGTTCAAGAAGCGCCGAGCCACAGCCAGCCACAGTCACAATATCAACAGCAGTTCTTCTCAGCCTCTTCACGTGGCTGCTCCAGTGAAAACGGAGGCAGAGGAGCCTCGTAATCACCGACCTAGAGCAGGGGGCTTCCCATTGGTTCTTTGCACTGCAGGAGAGGAGAATCCCATTCTGGCGGCTTTAGGAGGTACACCACGCTCCCAAGCAGCAGCAGTGAACGGATTCTGTGAGCCAGAGCCTCTGGATTTGTCCCAAGGTAGGGACGAGATGAAGATGCCAGTGACTGTGAAGGGAGAGGAGGTGGAAGAGAAAATGGAGGTACGGGAGATGCACAGGGTCAAGGAGCAGCAACAACAGGAAGAACAGAAGAAGGCGGCGACGCCAAGTGTGAGGAAGGAGGTTATGACTGCTGGTGAGGGACTTATACTATTTGGTTTTGCGTATTGTGAGAGAAGAGGATATTGATGGCTGGTATTCTTATTGTTATGTTGTTGACAGTTGGAAAGAGGAAACGCGAAGATGAGAGCGAGAGCAAGTCGTCGGACTACGTGGCGTATGCCCGAGAACACATCCACAGCCAAGAGCCGGGCGACGAGGGCTTCTCCATTGACCCTTCAGAGCGGGCAGTAGAGCATCGAGCGAGTAAAGTGGTCCGTCGCGAGATCCTTATTGCGTCTCCAGCTGCGAACGATGAAGAAGAGTGGGAAACCAACTCCTCATCGGCAGTTCAAATGGACGATATCGAGGAGGTGCTGACCCCTTCGGAACATTTCGACCTGCAGCCGATCGATATTATTCTGCATGTGTTTTCGTTCTTAGTGACCCCACGTGATTTGGGAAACATGTCACGAGTCTCGACAAAGTGGCGGGAGCTCACGAGCAGACGGTCGTTGTATCGGTCTGTTATCAGCGTGACTCGGAAGGATCCGTAAACTGGATCAACTTCAAGAACTTGGGCATCAAGAACAAAGGAACAGAGGGCACATGTATTAAGTGTAGCCAGCGTTCCTCTGGTAAAAATCTTGGCCATGAAGAAAGCTCGCGTTTTCCCAAGGTAATATGGTCATTTACTTTGACACGATTAGCGAGTTGGCGCTGTGATTGAAAGTTGGACTAACATTTGTGCTGCGTACATGGTTTGCGTGAATATAGGGAGAAGGGGTGCCGTACTATATGCTCCGTGAGTTGGCTGTGTTAAAGGGGATCAAGCATGATCATATTGCATCCCTTGAGCTAATCAGCCTCGCGAAGGACGAACTGCATGTGTTTTTCCCATACGTGGACAAGACCCTGCATGAAGTTATTAACCCTACAGGGGACCCCACTGGCGGCCGCGTCTTGCCAGAGCATGTGGTAAGCATTTCTTCGCAGGCGCTTTTGAACCCATTTCTCTCCTCTCACCTTAAATTCTGATTTCTTGCAGATTCGTAAATTGCTTCACCAGCTTTTGGATGCAATCGCGTACTGCCACCGCCGCGGAGTCTTGCATCGGAACCTCAAACCTAAGCATTTGCTGATCAAGACGTCGGATTTGGAAAATCTCGGTACGATGGAAAACGTATTCTTCACAGATATGATGATCGTGCACTCACAATGTCGCCATAACTTGTGTTTTGCTCTTAGATGATGCTACGCTCCAGATCTCTGATTTTGCGCTGGTTCGAGCAACGGGAATTCCTCGGCGCACCTATACTATGGAGGTTGTCACACTTTGGTACCGTCCCCTGAAATTCTGATGGGTGTGAGGGGCTACTCTTCGGCGGTGGACATCTGGTCTGTTGGTTGCATATTTGCTGAAATGGCACAAGGAAAGCCGCTCTTCACAGGAATTTCGGAGATTGATCAATTATTCCAGATCTTCAGCAAGCTCTCGACACCAACATCAGAGACGTGGCCAGGTTTTCGTCACTGCCAAACTACCACTTTGAGTTCCCGCACTGGAAGCGCCGACCCTTGAATCGCCTTTTCCCGGGAATCTCGGATCTCGGTATCGATTTGTTGACAAAGCTGCTCGTGTACAACCCTGACCAGCGAATTACAGCTGAAGATGCCCTTCGACACCCCTACTTTTCGAACGAGGTCCCTGCGTTCTTGCCGCTTACCCCGAAGATACCGATGGACCAAATGTGCTACACTATGAGTAGAGCACGTATTGGCCCTACTCCCGAGCATGTCGAGCTGTTTCACGCGTATTTGCGACAAACGGAGCTAGAATCATGGAAAGAGATCAAGTACTTGAGGTATGAAGGCTAACATATTTTGTATGTGGATATGCTACACTTACTCACACATTGTCTTTTTTGTACAGTCGGCAGAAGACATTGCGACCCGCTCATAGATCAATGCTTGTGGATTGGCTCATCGAAGGTAAAACCTATTAGACTCTGATTGCTCGTTCCGGGATCCCATGTGGCTTATTACTGTTCTGTGATTTTTATACAGTGGTGGACGTTTTCGAGATGTGCCTGCGGACAGCTTTTCTTGCAGTCAATTACACGGATCGTTACCTGGACATTGTCATGGTAAAGAAAACACAGTTCCAACTGCTCGGGGCGACCTGTTTGCACGTTGCCTCAAAATGCGAAGACGTGTCGTATATTGGCGTGGAAGACCTCGCCATGTGCGCTGACAACGTGTACACGTCCGTGGAAGTGTTGGAGATGGAAGAAAAACTGTTGAATACGCTCAACTTTACGCTTTCAGTACCCACTGGTACGTTATGCAAACTCACCATTTGTCGTCGCTACTTGAATCTGACGTTTTTCTTGTGTCTTATGTGCGCAGCGCTGGATTTCTTGAATATTTACGAGCGCATGATCCCACCTATTCAGAAAAAGACGTCCATGCTGGCGCATTACTTGCTTGAACTGGCGTTGCAAGAGTACCAGTTCTTGAAGTACTTGCCGTCAGTGGTGGCCGCTTGCTGCCTATCTATGGCCATGTACACGCTAGATGGATTTCCCATGGTGCGTCAGAGCAATGTATCCAGCAATCTGCGTGTACTTATCTTTTGGCTGAAGTATGCTGACGTGATTTGTGATGTGTATCTCACAGACAAGAGAGCTGGTGGATGCTTGCCAGTACGGTTGGTCCGATCTGAAAGATTGCATGGGCGAGCTGCAGACGCTGTATTCTAACTCACCGTCGAACAATCTGGCGGTGATCAAGAAGCGCTACTCGAAAGCCGAGAGGTGCCAGGTGGCGAATGTGCTTCCACCGACATCGTTTAGTATGGCATTCTAGTTTGGTCCAGTCTTCGATGTGGGTTTATATATTTAGAGACTTGTTCTCTCAGTTAGCTGGCAAGTGGAACAATGTGACGTCGTCTGTCAACACCTAGTGCTGGCCGGCTTCAAGAAGAAAGAACGTAACAAAGAGAATGCAAGCTAACAGCAGTACACCGACACAACACTTTTGTTCAACATACTGCCGACGGCGATCGAGCAGTATCAGGGTGCGATTTTCACCCCATGCTCTTCTCAGCTTCAGTGTCATCATCATCTGGGCCTTCACTATTTTCTTTGGCCGTAGCAGGTCCCTCTGCCTCGCTAGCAGCTTCTTCAGCCACCTCCGCACTCGCTTCCGTAACCTCCGCCTCATCTTCTATCGGTTTAAAGAGCTTTTCACGTAGCTTTGCTTCAAGATCCCGCGCGACTTCAGGGTTCTCTTGCAAGAATACTTTCGCTTTCGCCTTACCCTGCGCGATAGGTTCTGCAAAAATCAAAAGTAGATGAGCTCAATGCTCGGCATGCTCGCCAATTTCATGTGAAATTTAAGCCTACCATCTCCACCTGCGAGACTGTACCATGCTCCTGAGCGCTTTAACAATCCATGCTGCACTCCCAAATCCAGCTGTGATACACAACATAAAGTGAGTTTGTTTTCACATCAGACCCACCGAGGGTAAAACTCATCTCCTACGCTGACGTACCAGTTCCGACTGCCGGTCGATACCACGGCCGAACATCATGTCGAAGGTCGCAACCTTGAAAGGCGAGGCCAGCTTGTTCTTAGCCACCTTGACTACCGTCTCGTTGCCTACAACCTGGTCGCCCTCTTTGATGGCCGTTTTGCGGCGGATATCTAGCCGTACGGACGCGTAGTAGCGTAAAGCTGTTCCACCAGATGTCACCTCAGGAGATCCAAAGATAATGCCAACCTTCTGGCGGATCTGGTTCAGGAAGATGATGGTACAGTTGGACTTGGACAGCGAACCTGTGAGCTTGCGCAAAGCTTGACTCATGAGGCGCGCTTGCAGTGCAATCTGCTGGTCACCCATTTCACCCTCCAGCTCAGCACGCGGTACGAGAGCTGCTACACTATCCAGCACGACAAGGTCGACAGCACCGGACCGGATCAGAGTATCGGCGATTTCCAAAGCTTCCTCGCCCGAATCGGGCTGGGAAACGTACAGCTCATCGATGTCGACACCCAACGCCTTGGCGTAGTGAGCGTCAATGGCGTGTTCAGCATCGATAAAAGCACACACTCCTCCTTCCGTCTTCTGTGCCTCAGCAATACAACTCAATGCTAATG
This sequence comes from Phytophthora kernoviae, assembly GCA_008080845.1. Lineage (NCBI taxonomy): Eukaryota > Oomycota > Peronosporomycetes > Peronosporales > Peronosporaceae > Phytophthora > Phytophthora kernoviae. The sequence goes on along the minus strand of VKKV01000075.1, from coordinate 233,381 downwards.
TCGTCTTGCCCGAACTCTCAGGGCCATAAATTTCCACCACACGTCTGCAAAAAAAATAATAAGTAGTATATCGCCATAAAACGTCATAAAAGAAAGTCCACGAACCCTCGAGGGATACCACCGATACCCAGAGCCAAGTCTAGAGACAAAGATCCTGAGGAAATCACCTCCACTCGCTCCGCGATCTTCCTGTGTTGTGCGCACCAACCAAAACAAACCAGTCAATATAATATTCTTTTACTGATGATCTGACTCCACTTCCGTACGTCGATCCCAATTGCATGACTGAGCCTTTGCCAAAGCTGCTCTCGATCTGTCGGATGGCCATCGTCAAGGCGGCGCTGCGGTCTATAATGCAGACAATGGTCAGTCCATATTGTCGCGGACGTAGACTAGCTTTCAGACCGCGTACCAGAGCCCGTAGCTGCGCTAACACGTCCACTTTTCGCAGCCGAACGCTTAAATCGAACGAAATTGAGGCGAGGCGAGATGGAGGACGCCGCTGCAGCTGGAAGCTGCTGGCCGAGCGCCGAAAGCCGTGCCCCAAGTCGCAACATGTTGATTGTGGTGGCTTCGGCTAAATTCGTATGGGTATTGCTAAGTGCGTGTAGCCATCTCTTAGCTAAGTGCGTGTAGCCATCCCTTTGCTAAGTGCGACATAACACTATCACTTGGCTATCATCAACTCCATCCTGCAGCGTGGTCCTGTGTGACTCCTCTGCCATGCCGCCGACGGATCTGCCGCCTTTACCATCCATTCTGTCTCCAGATACCTCCTCCGCTGAAAGCATGACGTCCACCGAAGAGAAACCGCGTTCAAAAGTCGCTCTCCGCTCTCGCAGACACGCCCCAGAGCGGACTCCGACGGAACTTCTGCAGAAAATCGGTCTCCTGGGGAAGGAAGTGGTGGCGATTCTGATTGAACGAGGCTGGGAGGTGGAGGCCCAGGAAACTGCAACAGCACAAGGTCTACCACACGTTAGAAGGTAGAACAAAGGGCGACCAGGCGGAACAGGGCAGAGACTACTTTGTTGGCGAGGGAGAGCTCTACGCTTTTATTTTAGACCAAGGTAGGGCGGTAAAGCGGCAGTCTTGCTTATTATTGAAGTATATTTTACTAATATTTATGCTGTATATGTGCTTTTGTAGGTGGACTACGCTATTTGCTTCCAAATGAAGAATATTCGTCCGAGTCGGAGGTAGAGTCAGAGATTTCCCAGACACAACGCCCAGTGGGGTCTCAAGACAGTACGACGTCACGAAATGAAGGAGAATCTAATGGAAATATTGCTAGCCAACAGTCAATGCAGTTTAAAACTCAAACTGCGACGGGAACTGAAGACTTGTCCGATTCGATGAGTGAGACTAGCTACAGTGCTGGCCCACAGGAACGCAAGTGGAAACGACGAAAAAATTGTCGACTGCGAGAGGGAAGTCGGTAGAAGGAGACCAAACACCAAAACAACGAGAGCCAAAGTCAGGGAACAAGGACACTCCCGGGGAGAAACGCCGTCCAAAATTACCGGTACGCCGGCGTGAGGTTTCCGTAAAAACAAACCAGCACCGTGCAATCCAACTGCTGGATTCGACCTGCAGACGGATACCGAGTATCAAGCCTCTTTGACGACACGAGGGTGGCGGCGCAGCTGCTGCGAGATGTGGAAGTGCACTTGCTACGAGCCGTCGCAGCGATCGACCGAGCCCAGAGTAAAATCGCGCCGTCTAATGGAAGGAAGAATATTGCTTGCCCAAGTGAAGGAGTCGGCCCTCATGCCAAGGACTCAGCGGAGATTGTGCAAGAAATGGAGGCGCTTACATTCAGCATACACGCATCGCAAGAAGATCTCTCGTCCATGATAACGGGAATCATCACACAAGCTGAGAGCTCGCGTCTCCCTGATCGTATCGATTGCGCGGGTCGTATTGGCATCCCCAGCTTTGTGTCCACATGCCAAGGGAGTTTGACGCTCATGCGTGATATCGAGCGATATCTACTTCTCTTTGTCGCTGCCGTTCGTCGGTACCAACGGACGAAAGGTGCTGCTATCGACAGTGATAGTGATGCTTCGACTCAGTTATCCAGCACAGAAGTGAAACGAGCGGATCTGAGAGCCATTCAACTGAGAATCGACGAATCGACAGGAGAGCTTCGGGAGATTTCACATTTGATTAAGTCACAGGTCGAGGTATCGCAGCACGTCTCAAACGCCCAAGTATCTTCGAGACCCGTGCGTGTTGATAATGCTGTGGGCACAAATTGTGAACGTGCAGGCAGCTGATCTAACTCCTTGCTTGAACTGCATTTGAACAGTTGGACGAGCAGCCAACAGAGCAGCCCTTAAGCCAGCAGCCAGTGGGGTCTCGTCAGGGGCTTGAGGGAGATCTGTGGCTTGTGTGACCCAATACTGTATTCTTTCATGCTGTGCAACAAGGAATAGAGAAAGATAAGATCCACCAGGCTGGACTGCGAATATTTGAGTACTGTCCTGCGTATATTTGGTTGATGTCCATGTGATCTGTGCCTTTGACTGATTAAACCTTATATACTTCAGCCCAGCAGGGCTGAATATCCGAGAGTACGTACAGCAGATCGTTTCCTGTGAGTACTTCATGTGGCTGGGGGTTCGTGTACACGTAGCCGAAGGGTACGCTGCGCTCATTTTCTGGTACTTCGATACGAGCTCTGTGCATTGTTCTTTTCTCGTTTGTCCACTGAGCTTCGTCCAGTGTATGAAGTGAAGACGTGCGTAGTATGGTATCTGGACGACAGCGGTATAGCCCAATGACCAGAATCCCGTCTGAGGAAAGGAGGTACTGGAAGACAAACTCAAAAGAACGGCCCACGAAGTCCAGGGGAACCTCCACAGCGAAGAGGAACTGCGCTGCACACTCGTTGCTGATGAAGATGATAGAGTAGGAGACACAACAGGTTCTCGAATCTACCAGCCGTGGCAGGCGTACTGGGCAGCGTGCCAACGCCACCATCCGTCCAGGAGGCAAAGATGAACTCGCGTAGGATATTCTTGATGCGAGCGTTAAAGAACTGGTTGATGAGCAGGCTGTCGCAAAGTGAAGTGCTGTATGTGAGTCCAGAAGCAAAGGCAGGAGACAAAGCAAAGTTTCGTGCTAGCTCCAGCGACGAAGTTGAGGAGGATGCAACCTTATTCTCCGGTGAAAGAGGGAACCAACCGCTCGCAGCAAGATTCTGGGCCACGAAATGCACGTTCGCACGATTCACAAGCTCTGTAATGATGCGCGGCGCTTGTGTGGGGCCTATGAAGGATGTGAGCGTCTTGTGCAACGCAATACAGTCCTAGCATACACAACAAATTCGAGGTGAGAAGACCACATATTTGTCAACAAATGTAGAGGGCACGTACTGCATCCTGGAGAAGCTCTGAGCTGTCAGCATCGGAAATCTCGCCTTCTGCACCCATGATAACGATGCGAAATGCACGGTCCACGCTGGCCCGTCGCAGCGTTCGTTGACGGAACGGATCGCCCACCACGAAGTGAACATCAAAAAGCGCTGAAAATGCTCGTAGTCGTCCGTTTCTGGCAGTGTCGCAGTTACGATGACCACGGGCCGATGACGACAGAGTGCACGCACACGTAGTGGTCCAATAAGGTACTCAATATGGTGAGGGAAGGATGAAGGTGAGAGAACGCACACTACAATGTGCGCACTTTGAAACTGCAAAGAAGCCACGTCCTCAACTACCGCGGCATCTGCCACACCATGCACAGGAGAGGGCAGATCTGTGTGAATGGACAGCGGATCTTCGTCCTCCTCTTCCAACTTGCTTCGATTATCCTGGCCAAATGCAGACATTGGGCTTGATACCTGTGTCTGCCAGTTCACAAAACGTGATCGCCGTCGGTAAGGTGGAGCTCCATCGTCATCTCCGAGACTGCTTGGTGTGTCATTTCCAGTACTACTTCCCGACATAGCTTTTGCTTAACCTTGCTTCCTCTTCGAGATAAAGACAAGGTCTTGGAAAGTTGGCGTTGAGACGTCAGGCAGGCGGCATGGTGTCACATTTTGTCATACCTGTCACGGCGGTAGCCTGGCGTCGATCCTGAGCGATTACGAAGACCATCTCCTCACCCACACACGTATACGAGTCACCAGGGTTCAAAAGCAGTTTGCCTCCACTTTCTTTTGGTGACTGTGCCGTGGTGATGGCGAACACGATAACCCCCGAGCATTGAGAATAAGCTAGTGACGCCACTTCTGAAAACGTTTTGCCGAAAATCACAGAGGCTGGAGGCAAATTCACGGAGTACACCTCGTGACTTGAGCCATACAAGTAGCGGTCTTCCCATGATGCATCTGCTGCTGGAGGTTCTGCCTCGTCGTAGGTTCTGTTGGAATCGTAACTTGATGTTGACGTGAGGGTATACATGAAAGTTGAGAACCCCGGGCACACACAGTTCTGGCCTAGCAGTGAGTGCATGACCTCAGAGAAGCAGAGGACGTTTGGGACGCCCAAGTCCGCCACAAGATTTCGATTTATGGAGAGATGAAGCTGTGCGAACAAGCGAGCCTCTGGAGCCATGCGTCGTGCTGCGAGCACGCGCATCAATGCACGATGGTCACTGCTGGCAGGTGTCTCCCCACCTACGCGTCGACTCAGCACGAAGATGGCGTCAGCCGAACTGCAGGCTGCTCGCTGTGCGTCATCGGCGTCCAGAAGCGAGCCTTGAATGAAGCTGGCGCGCTTTTCGAAGAACGGGTCCATTAGCAGCGCAATGAGTGAGGTGGCTGGCTCCTCCTCGCTCAAGACCACGACATTGATGTCCACCACATCGTGATCGTCATGAAAGACCTCACTGAAGAAATGGTCAATGCGTGACGGTGTGAGATCTCCACAAAGCACAATGTGCTTGCTAGTCGGTGATGGAGAGTGGCTAGCCACCTCGTAAGGCGAGAAAGAACTGCCCAACGCCAGAATTTGAGAGATTTGGTACGGCACAACTAAAATGAGCACCAGGACGAGAGCACCTACGCACACTTTGGCCAGGTTGTTGTCCGCAGGAGGTGACTGGATGGTCACGAACGTTAGTACCGAGTTAAAGAACGCGTTGAAAAATGTCCAGTCCCCGAGATCCCCGGCCATATACTTGATGTCGTCGGTCTCCGCTATCTGGATTACCCCTGCTGCGACGGCAATGATGGTCGTAAGTTGCAAGTAACACAGCATCGCGAACTGTTGCACGGGGACACGAGTCCATGACAACGGCTCAACACCGCTTTAGCCTCAATGTAGCACGTGACAAACCGCAGCGGATACACGAAGCGCCAGTACGAAATGTCGACCCACAGCGTGCTGCGAACAAATACACATGCACACAACATGTCAGGTTAACGCTTCCACGACCGACCACGGCAACAGTTACAAAGGTTACTCAACTGGTAGCGAAGGAGGAAGGAGGTGGGTAGCACAGGAAGCACAACAGCGAGGGTGACAAGACCCGACCACGATAGCATGTAGTCTCGACGACGACTGGAAAGGTAGATGCCACGAAACAGGAAGTCGGCACCAAAGAGACTCGCGCAGACAATATCCGTGACCCAGAGACTGAACGGCATCTGCGCCCCGAAAGCAAACCAGTAACTTTGTTAAAACTGACTGCTAGTGCTATAAGCAACAGACTCAACGTACATCGTTGGACGGCACATAGGTGTTGGCGATGTACGAACTCGCGAATACGACCGAGACCAGCACTAGGAAAATGTCTAGCCCCGCTCCGAAGGAACTGTGGTCCATGAAGCTGAAACATTTCGCCGGATTAGTCACCGCGTCGACAAGCATAAATGGGAGGTTTTCCGTACCGACTGAGGCGATCTCGACTGCGAGCATCACATCCACTGTGGAGGATCTTCGATGTCGTGGACAAATCCCCGCTCTCTGGTTCTGAAACAGAATGAATTTGGTGATCCGTTAACGGATTGAAGCAAGTCTAACGTGGCGGTTGAGTGCCTACCAAAGTTAACCGCATGATGTCCAGGATGCTGAGGGCTATGAAGTTGTTGCATCGCGCGCTTCATCGGCGAGATGGCACCGTAGTTAACTCCATGTTCGCGGTGGAGATGCTGGTGTTCCATTGTGATCAAGGCAAAGGAAATCTTGCAATGGCACGCGAAGCGGTGCACGATCGGATGGATACTGCTGTCATTTTGCGTGGTCCAAAAGTCGCCGAATCTTAACCATTATCGTCCACCGAGCTACCGATGGGCGTTGTAATGTCTAATGCCAGAGTTTACTGGCTATCCTCGTGCAACTCGCAGACACACGCAAGACACTAACTACAACCTCTTATACTACTAGTACACTGTACGTCCTAGGACACTGGCAGTCGACAACGAAAGCCTGCAGTTTTTCCTGCAGTAGAAGTAACTTGTTCCAGGACGCGTTCTCGTCGTGATTCAGTCATACCAAGACAGTCACTACACCACGAGCCTTGATTCCCCATTGCAGTAGAGTGTCTTTGGTGCCATAAGGAGCGATGGTTCGACGACGGTCATGAGGTTTTCTGGCTCCACCACCCTTCCGATGGACCCTCGTATTTGCGTCGGATTGTCTGCCGGTAGACCTTCGGCGAGTCGAGTATTCGATGTGTCGCGGGCTGAGCACTGGTGTGTAGCTTGAGTTCAGTCTGTACTTTGAAGTAAATTGGATTGTGAGGACTGCTTCTACCAAGGGAGGAGCACCTCATAGCAGCCTTCAAGCTTCGTTATTATTCATCATATCCTGCTGACTGGGCTTAAGAATAATGAGTGATAAAGGCACTTCGGCAGTCCGTATCCGTCCAGGAACGAAATACATCTGTAGATGATGGCGAGCTGCACATTCGTTCGCAAGAGCTTTTGAAGTTAGTCTGGAGTAGTGATTCCTATCATCTCTCGCTCTATGGTATCGCTTAGTTCCTCATCGCTGAATTTTGCAGTGCCCTTGGTTGCGGTGCCTTTGTGGCCCTTATTCGTGTCCTCAGTCACTTGGTTGGCGTACATAAGTCTATAACATATTAGGGAATGGAGCTTTCGATGTTCATTTGGGGTGGTCTTGTATCTCGACGTCTGTCCATCAGTTGCAAGCCACATGACTAACATGTAAATACCTTGCCGATCGTCGATGATCACTTCGATGATGACGAAGCCGAGGCTAGAAACCTATTTATTAGGTCGCTGGCTCTCAAGATACCCATGACATCATTTTCTTCGTGCCTGAAGTTCGTTTGGTTGATGATAATAAAACCGATCTGGATTTGCCCTACGATGAGAGCAGTCGAAATTGTAAGAGCAGCTACAGTGACTTGAGTCTTCGCACATTTTTTTCCATTTTAACATGCGAACATCAAGACAGACGGATCGACCGTGACTGCATGTACACTTTGCAGACCATCGACTGCGCAATTCAACTTGGTCCCGGTATGCATACTTTCGTTTCGGTGTTGTCGACGCAGCGGCAGACACTGCCGAAACTCGTTAAAGACATTGCGGAGTAAATGAATCGGTATGCATGTTGTTTTTGAGACTAAGAACCATGAAATGAAAATGTCCTCCATGTATTTGCAGTAACATCTAACGTTTCTTCATAAATCACACTGCATTTACTTTTTACTTTCACGATACAATGTAGTACCAGCATTTAGTGGAGCTGTGGGAAGGTGACTGTGTAGCGCGACCTGGGGTCTACCGTGTACTTGCGCACGTTCTTCTGCATGTCGTCACGGCGGTGGCCCGCCAGACGTTGCATGACTCGATACGCCACCTCGCGGTCAGCAAGTAGTTGTTCATCCGACTTCTTGCCGATTTGCGCCACCATCCATACGCTGTCCAATGCGCCTAGGAAACCGCGACAGGTTCCTACACCCTCGTGCCACAGCGGCTCAAGTAGTAGGTCACCAATGAGACCCACGTATAGTTTCTTGCCATGGGACGTGAGGACATTTGCAGCCTTATCGGCGCGGGTGCGTGCACTGAAGTCGAATAGATTGACACGCGTGAATTCTGACCTCCTTGGGATACCCGCGAAATCCACAACGCATCGGGCGAACTCGTGCAGCGCACTTTGGTTGACGTTTTCTTTCACGACCAGGTCCTTCGGGCTGTGGTGATTCACTTTAACCACCTGCCGATCCAACAAATTTTGGCGCTTGGGAGTCATCACCAGATAGTGCATCTCGCCGCGATAGTACACGATGTTCTCTAGGTCGAGACCAACCTTGCGCATCTTGTCCAACATATAACTCTTGAGGTTAGCAGTCCACGAAAACTCCTTCACCTTTGTCTCCTCTGTCGTCCCGAGGTTCGGGAAATAGCAAACGACACCCAATGCCTCCTTTCGGCTGAACACGAATCGATTGATGCCAGCACCTTTTGAGAGTTTGTCGTTGGTTCCAGAGGCACCAAGAACCGCCGTAAACTCCGTAACTGGGATCTGCGGCTGTGTTGCAACCGAGTAGAACGCGTTGCCATTGCCATTCAAACTGGGAGGCACTAGCGACTGAAACTCTGTTGAAGTGTGCACCGTTACGCCCACCAACAGCGCTACCTTGAGCAGAATGACCTGTAGCTGTCGTGTACTCACGTGGAAATACATTTTAGACTTGCAGAAATGCGAAAAGAAGATTTTAGCGCCCAGCGACGCCAAATCCTGCACGACCCACGGCCACAAGTGGAGCATATTCTCGCGGATAAAATTCGCGCGCTTCTCCAACACCACCACCTGCCCACCAAGCAACACCGTCTCCACTGCAGCACGAAGGCCAACAGGGCCAGCGCCGATGATGCACACACGCTTTCTAGCGGCAGGTCTACGTCTGTACACATCCAAGTTGAAACGCGTATCCAGCAGCTTGAAGAGCTGCTTGTGACGGAAACCCAACTTGCCGTACACAGCCGTCCTGATATGGCAATACATATGCCACGGTTCTTCCATCTTGACACCGCTGAGACCGCAGTCTAACATAAGCTTATTGAAGGCTTCCATTGTGTCGCCTAGGTCCTGAGCTGCACTGAAGGTTTTGAAGGAGCTCAGCACTGTGGGCGCGACTTTCGCTGTGGCCCAGAGAGGCGGTGACAGGACCCGCAATTTCTCGGGCGGAAGTCGGAAATCCTGTTCATATTCATCGCGATCGCTGTGTGGCCACGTCGAACTGCATGCAGTAGTAGATGCAGAATGTAGGCGTGACCCTCGTCGTTGCTGCTGGGAACTCCTGTGCATATCCTCGCGTGCAATCTCGTCGATCGAGGCCAAACGAGATGAAATCCGCGCGATTGACACGTCTGAAAGCTCTGTCCGTTGGAAAATGTGGGAAATCTGCTCCAGCATATTCAAAATCTTGAATCGCGCCGACTGTTTGCTTGGGGTGGAATTTCCAATGTCCGCTCTCTCATAGAAGGGCAAGTTTGGGTGCAAGTACCGGGGTTTTAAAGCGTCAGCGCTGTCCGTTAACGATACCCGCGACTCGACCAAAGAAGCTTCTGCGACCGAATCTATATCGCCGTGAGATGAAACACTGCGGCTGTAAGCCGAGCCATCACTGCTGGATTGGGCCAAGTAGTCCAACAGTTTGACGGTATCATAGCTGTCGTCACTTACTTGACTACTTGGTGAAGACTCGTCCACGGGCTTAATCCGGTTGTAGGGGCTTCGGTGATCATGACGTAGTGCAGCTTGGTGTTCTTCCTCGATGAGGCACTGCCGCACCTTCTGCCAAGCCAATTCCTTGTCGGTGCGAGTTTTCTTCTTGCGGTCGGTCTCCTTTGGCGCCTTCTGATCGAATTGGTTAGAAGAAGCCTCTTCTTCGTTCAGCTTCATAATCGCCGGACGCCAAATTGCAGGCAGACCCTGATTCCCTGCGTTCGGTGCTTCATCATTGCTCAAACTGCCATCATCGCTGTCCGTGTTGTCACCGGCTTCGTCTTCTCGGTAGATATCGTCCAGGTACCGTTCGGCCACGTCGATAGCTAAATAGTCGAGGACTTTTCGGCTGGACTTGTTGTAGTGGTCATCACCCTCATCAAAGTCATCCAATTCGTCGGTATCGACCAGACCTTCACCAATGTACACGTCTTGACGATGCGTGGCGGTTGGGATCATCTCAGGGACTCGATCGTGGACGGGCGGTCTCCGTTCCGACCTGCCCACGGCGTGCATCTTGAAAACCGACGACGAATGTGCGTCCGACTGTCCAACCGTTGCCATGTTGACACCTCGTATGATACTCGTGTCGCTGTTGATGGCAACGTTAGCCGATCACCAAAACGGAGTGGAATCCACCACTCGCGCGTTTTTGCTGCTGTTGTGTCTGTGCTTCACCGCGCCAATCTGGAAGTGCGCTGCAACCTCCTGCCTGCGCAGACACACGGGAAATGAGATCTGCGTTCATTATGCAGAGCGTCTGCAAACTGGCCCTGCTGGGATCCAGCCTGGATTCCCAATTCAACAATCTTTGCCGTCGCTCTTGGCCTCATGGCGTTATGTGGGTCGACGCCTGTCCTTAGTGAGGCATCGTCTGCCGTTTTCGTCTGCCTCACTCCGAACCACTTGACATTGTTAAACCAGAAGGGCGTGTGGCTGGCGAAAAGGACAGGCGGAGCCTAAACAAGTTGAACACTTTCGCGCCAATCTATGTCAGAACGTATTGCCAGACCAAAGACGAAGCTGAGGGCACTGTGTTCCAATTTCATTGCTTGCCAACCTGATAGTACAGACCATGAAGAACACTGAGGTGTCTGATGCGTTCAGGTATTCCCGAATTTGCGCCGTATAGCACCTGCTAGATGCTGTCAAATACCTGCTTCGCTAACTCAATTTGTGTTGTCTTGAAGCAGTAGATCGACCTAATATACTAGTTGGAGACTGCTACGCACTGGACGGCTTTGTAATGACTATCTCTGGCTTTCTGTTGTCAGACTGTAGTGCACTTCCAGTCCACTGTTGTCGCTGCATTGACTTTCTGTTTTGCACGTCATGGTGGACCGGGCGACATTGTGGGGTCAGGAACGCTGACAGCAATAATGCAGCACCAAATGTTACCCTCATGCGATGGTGAGCAACAACCTGCTGTCAATAGCGTGGGGATAACGTTTGCTCTGTTGTCTGTTTGGACAGCGAGCTTACGATGGATGCATCAACAAGGACCTCATGGTCGTGCTTTCCCGTTGATACGACACCACGCATCCCTTCCAGCAACCCACGGCGGCGGTAGGTAGCGAGCATACAAAACACATCCTGATGCATGTGCACTGACCTCAAAAGCCAACTCACCAGCTACGAGGTTGGTCGTCGTTCGTTAGCTTGTAGTAATCTTCTCCAGCGTTCATCAACACTGGCAATGGTAGTATGCGGTTGGTTGGGTACTAGACTGCTGCTGCCCCGATTTTTGACAGTCTCCGACAATCCTGCATTACTTGCACCTTCGACAACGACGACCAATTCTGGAAGATATATGATAAACGAAGTGATGCTAGGGAGAGGCATTGAACCCTTCCGGTTTGTTATTTCTTCCTGGCAAGATGTGGTTTACACCCTATGACTAATGCCGCAACTGTCTCGCATGTGCGAGAAAAGAAAAAATATATAGAGGAAACAACACTACATATATGGGTTGGTTGACCGGCATAAATGATACTTCAGCCACGGTTCATCTCCAAGAGCGGGCTTGCCCAACTACCGGGTTATTTTACACAGCGTCAACTGGCTGCAACTGAGCGTTCGTACTCTCCGTGGAGTTCGCAGGTTTATTTTGATCTGTGTCGGCGTTGGGCTCGAGTGACTTGTGGTAGGAATACTTGTACTCTGGCGGAATTTCCAACTTCTCGTACGCGTTTTTGACGATCGGTAAATTCAGCGTCAGCACAAAGAGGAAAATGTAGTTAACGACCTCTTCACTTGAATTGAATTGTGCGCGCTGAAGAATGAGCCCCTGGACGAACCCAACGGCGATGCCCACCCAGAGGAGCCAGTAGGGGAAGTCCTGCCACACTTGCACGCAATGTAGACTGACAATACGAAGCTCTCCCAGATCGCGAGATACAACATGATGTTCTGGTTGATATCAAAGAGCTGCGCGGAGACCATTTGTGCCAGTGTGAGTTCTGCGAAATTCCGTAGGAAGTACTTGATGCCATACTTGGATTTTTCCTTGAGGGACTCGAGTGACAGCTCCAGCACGATGCTGGTGTACTCGCAAATCCACAGTACGATTCCGATAATAAACTCGTCTCCGGTCTTGCGCTTCATTTGGTCTCGTTCCTTGATAGTGAATAATGTTGTAAGGATGATGATGATTTTGAGCACCTGGGTCGCGATGATCATGAACGACTTGCGACCGACTTTCTTGACAAATGTGTTAGGGGTCCAATAGTTCATGAGTCCAAGTATCACCCACGTGTAAACGAAAGATATCGCGCCAGCATACCCGCAGTAGTATACTTCGAACGAAGACTCGGTCTTGTCATCGTTAGAGGACGATGAATTGCTGCCATTGATGTCGGTCAGAGTAGTAACGTCGTAGATCGTCGTAGCGACTAGTGCGGCAGACCAAGTGGAATACCAAATGAGGAAAAACTCGATATAACGAAAGCCACAAGTCATCAGTTTGCAATGAGTTTCTGAACGTGATGTGTTGACAAGCAATAAGGGGATAAGTGGATATTAACCGATGTAGTATCTTGTGGTGTCGGCTTTGTCTACGGGCAAGTGTCGGTGCGACCAGCGCAAAACAGATAATGATTCACGTGAAGGTTCGTGTGTGTGTATGTGTGTGTGGATCACACTACTCCGAATGTACCTATTCGTTACTGCAGCGATAGCTGGTGACTATGAGAGCGCTTGAATGAATGAAATCCGTCTTCATCTCTGCAGCCACTAAAGTTCATTCAAATCGTTGGCCAGTTTGGTTTTCATTCTCCAAATTTGTGTGGAGGTCACAAGCGACTGTTGTGTGCTGCTGTGCGATTGAGGGATGGAGACTCTGTTCCAACCGGCACCGTTTCAGGAGATACGCTTCTACGTGTACTTCTAGATTGGTTGTGTGGAGGTTCCTTCGTCAACTCTCTCCTGCCTCCATGTCGTTCACTGCACGCTCCCAGTCTTGTGCTCCTGCGGTCGGCTTTGATGCATGTTTCTGCTTCGTCTACATGGCGAGATATTGGCCAATCATATTGCGATGTTCCGTATTCTTTTCAACCAATCGCATCGTCTCATCTAAACCTTGTCAAGATACGTGTCACGATCCGGTTCAAAGCTCAAGTAGCTCCCCACAGCTCAAGTAGCTCCCCAGCCCAAGTCTCAAGTAGAAACATCCCCCAATGGCATCTGGACACGCCACAGTGAAGGCAGTCCTATCGGGCGACACGCTGGTGCTCATAGGTGCGGCCACAAACGGACCCCCTCCTGAAATTATGATCACCTTATCGTCCCTTCAAGCCCCGAGACTCGCGCGGTCTCCCGAGCAATCGAACGAACCTTACGCCTGGGCAAGTCGCGAGCATCTGCGTAAATTGTGCATCGGCAAACCCGTTCGGTTTAAAGTGGAGTACCGCGTATCGGCCATCAACCGAGACTTCGGTTCGGTTTACTTACCAGCCAACAATCGAGGCGTGGAGGAGAATTTGTGCGTCATCCAGGCAAGAACTGGCTACGCCAAGGTCAAGACTGTGGAGCAGAGTCGGGATGGAGTTTGTGTAGACCACGAGAAGATGTTGCAAGTGGAAGCTGTGGCTATGAACGAGAAGAAGGGAATGTATGCGGACACAGACGCAGAGTCCAATGCCACAGTGCAGTGGCACGGAGCTGATGGGGCGGCTCTGGTGAACGAGTTCAAGGGAAAATTGGTACCCGCAATCATCGAGTCGGTTCGGGACGGAGCGTCTCTGCGAGTGATTTTAAAGCCCAGTCTACAGATTGTCAACTTTGGACTGGCAGGAGTGCAGTGTCCACGTGTTAATCCACCGGCGAGTGCTGCTGCTTCTGAAGGGGATGAAGCTTCTGGTACAACTACCCCAGGTGGACCGGCACCACATGCACGTGAAGCCAAGCACTTTACGGAGGTGCGACTGCTGCATCGTGATGTGGACGTCAAGTTAGAAGGGGTGGATAAGTACGGCAACCTCTTTGGAAGCGTTGTGCACAAATCGGGAAATAACATCAGTGTGGAGCTGCTGAAGAACGGATTGGGCAGGATGGCAGACTGGAGCTCGGCGTTTACCAGCGCTGCGGCGCGTGCCACCATGCGGAATGCAGAGAAGGAGGCCAAACAGCAGAAACTGCGTGTGTGGCGCGACTACCAGGCGCCAGTGCTGCAATCGGCCAAGCACCTTACTGGAACTGTGGTGGAGGTTATCAGCGGCGACTGCCTTGTGGTGTATCTGCCAGACGCTCCTACTCCGGCTGAGCAGGAGAAGCGGATTTATTTGAGCTCTCTACGTGCGCCGCGTCTCGGAAACCCTCGGCGGCAGGAGCCAAACGCGCCTTACGCTGCAGAGGCTAAGGAGTTCCTGCGTAACCGCGCGATTTCTAAGACTGTGCACGTGGGGGTGGAATACGAGAAGCCCAGCCCGTCTGGCCAGGGCGATGTCATGACCTTCGCTAGTGTGCTGCTCGAGCCGACAGCTAACGCGCTCAAGAAAAACCCGCAGGCGAAAGGTGCCAACCTTGCTGTGGACGTTGTGAGCGCTGGTCTTGCCGAGGTGGTGTTCCACCGCCCCGACGAGGAGAAGAGCGAATATTATGACGACCTTGTGACGGCCGAGACGAAGGCCAAGACTCAGAAAAAGAACCTTCATTCCAACAAGGATGCACCTTCTACGGAGCGCCGTGTGACTGACCTGTGCTTCGACGCCACAAAGGCTAAGCAGTTCTTGCCCTTCCTTACGCGTGAGCGTTCTACCAGAGCTGTGGTTGAACACGTGTATTCAGCAACGCGCGTAAAGCTTTTCGTGCCGAAGGAGAACTGTCTGTTGAATTTCGTCGTTGCCGGCATCAAGTGCCCGCAGCCTGCACGTCACGGAGCGCAGGGCGTGGTCGTGCAGCCGGCTGAACCATTGGGCGAAGAGGCTAAGCTATTCACCAAACGCAACGTCATGCAGCATGAAGTGATGGTGGAGATCGAGGACATGGACCGTGGTGGTAACGCCTTTGGCCCGATGTTTGTGGCACCGAGCGGTGGCGGCAAGCCTGCGCGCGATGACGCGTGCAACTTCGGAGCTCGTCTTCTAGAGGAAGGTCTTGCGTGGGTCGACGCTTTCAGCGTGGAGCGCACAGCTTTGGCCAACGTTCTCCAGCGCGCTGAGGAGCGTGCTAAGGCTCAGAAGAAGAAATACTGGGCCACACACGATGCGCAGGCGGTGGTTAAGGCGGCCCAAGCTAAGCAGGTTAAGACAAAGGACGACGTGATCCCGCGCGTGAAGCTGTCTGAGATCGTGAACGGTGCCCACTTCTACATCCAGAACGTGGCTGACCGTAACTGCGCCGCCGTGGAGGAGAAGATGAAAGCGTTCACACAGACTAATGGACTGGCGGGGAAAACTTTTGAGGTGCGTCGCAACGCTGTATGCGCTGCTCTCTTTGACGATGGTAGCGGCCCCGCGTGGAACCGCGCCAAGGTGGAGTATGTGCACCCGGATGGATCTGCGCGTGTGCGTTTCCTGGACTACGGTAACGAAACTACTGTGACCCCCAACCGTCTGCGTCCGCTAGATGCTGACGTGCTGCAGTTCCCTCCTCAAGCCAAGGAAGCAGCATTCGCTTTCATCAAGCCGCTGGCAGCGACTGAGGAGTTCGGTTCCGACGCTGCCATGCGTATCGGAGAGGTAGCTTGGGGCAAGACGCTGTCGTGCCGAGTGCACAGCACGGATGACCATGGTCGTTTGCAGGTGTCACTTTACTTGCCGGACGGTAAGAGTGTGAGTGAGAGTTTGGTGGAGGCCGGTCTGCTGCGTACCGACCGGAAGGCATTACGCTTTGTGCAACCTTACCAGAAGCCCGTGGTGGATGGACTTGTCAACGCACAAGATACCGCCAAGGCGCAGCGTCGATGCCTGTGGCAGTACGGCGACATTGAGTCCGACGATGAGCATGGTCTGTAAATTGCAGTCGCGCTGGAAAGCCACCCATAGGAAAGCGTAGCACCTGTGACGACTGAAGATGTTAAGCAAAATCAAATGAACGTACGTGACTGATACGGCTACATCGGTAATGCAGTGTATGGTTTCGCTTCTAAGACATGGACAGAGAGTTCCAGTCGCCGGCATCAACTGCTTGCTGACCGGAGGCTACCATGCTTCAGCGACTCGCTGATGTGGAGAGCATTTCTTGGGTTCATGTTACATGGATGTGTTTTTGTTCGAATTGTGAGTGGTGCAAGGAACCGCAGGAGTTAAGCATGCGTAGGTGTTTGCTCGAGATCCAGTGTATGTGGTCTCTGGGAGGACGGCTCAAGGGAACGGCGCCAATAATTTGCCTGAACTGTCGTTTGTGTTTCTAGTGAAATTAAAATGCCGCGAAATGGGGCGTCAAGCTTTTGCTGTGGTCAGCTGTATTGGAACCGCCAAAATCTGAACGCTTGAATTCACCGTGGACTAATGTGCGCAGCTAGGTGGCGCTTCTCTTCTACAGAATTCTATGCTTCAGCGTTACGCCTGTAACATTTTTGCGCTAAGGGGCTGCCGTTGGTGGCGGTGTAACGCTGGAATTCTATCGCCCACAACGTAATTCACTTCGAAGCCCAAACCAGTCGAGCCACGACAGACATGTCCACTTCGCAGCTTCGGTTCCGACGTAAGATCAGCGACGCTCTCTACGGCGAAGTCATGGAGTGCGAGCTGCACCCGATGGGCCAATCCAACCAGCAGCTCTCATCTCCTCCCTCTGGCAAGCAACGCATCGTCGCGGTTAAGTACATGTCGATCCCCTGCGCCCTAGATATCCGAAAGCGAATCGGACCTACTCGCATTCTGGACGATCCGCTGCAGGAATGCCATGTCGCCGAGCTTCTCACCAAAACCGGCGGCCACCGCAATGTCGTGGCTTCCTACTTCCACTTCCAGGAGCACCAGTGTATCTACCTCGTGGGCGAATACTGCGCCGGCGGAGATCTCTACACCCATCTCGCTGCTATGCCCAACGGTGCTATGAATGAGCACCAATCCACTCAAAGTATGAAGGAGATCTTCGCTGGTGTCGACTATCTCCACCGTCAACTTGGCATCGCGCACCGCGACTTATCGCTCGAAAATGTGCTGATGCACAATGGCGAGTGCAAGATCTCCGACTTCGGATTGTCGGTGTCGGCCAAGTCTCGCTGCGTTGAGCGTGTGGGAAAGGAGTATTACATGGCGCCGGAGATGGTGGCCGGTGAAGAGTATGACCCCGTCAAGGCAGATATCTGGTCGTTGGGGATCATATGGTTCATCATGCTCACGGGGTCTCCGCTCGTCTCACTCGCTTCCCGACAAAATAGCGTGTTTCTCGCATTGGAGCAGTTGGGGGTCTCGACTGTTTTTGTATCGTGGAAGTACGATACCAAACTCTCAGCACGCGTGATGAACCTCGTGTCGCGGATGTTGACGATCGACCCGGCCGAACGAATCTCACTCGAGGAGATATTTAAGCACCCATGTCTCGCAGAGCATGTCACTAAGGTAGTTTAAGAGTACAAAGTGCACATTGTGCAATGGCTTTGCCACCATTATAAAATAAACGAATCGTTTGTTATTTCGCTCCCGTGTAGTTGTTGTTAGCTGTGTTGCAATCGCTGCTGTTGTTTAACATAGCCACTGTGGTTTCAATATGTATTTGCAGTGTAGTTCAGTGCGTGACAGCACGAAATCAATGAGCAACTTGCTTTCGACCGTATTAGTGGCGGTGTTGTTTGTTACCTCTGGCGCTGGAACAGCAAACAAACTGGCCAGTGCCGTCATGTGTCGTGTATCAGCAGCTAAGGAGCGTTGGCTACACGGCATGAGCTCTCACATATTCAACCGAAGAAAATATGCATTTATCCATGTATGTGGCAAGGTCTTCGCTGAAATGACGAGATAGCGAGACAGTAATTAATTTCTTTGCAGTGTCTAGAGATACGACATGTAGTATGGGCTTGTGGTTGCATCCAGCTACATCGTAGACAATTGTGAGGTTGTTGTTATGTGCCATAGTGTTCACTGGTTGACAACAAGTCATTAGAAAAAATGTTATTCATTCGTCTATTATGCATTTATGCAATGTATCTATTCCTTCGGCCTGCTCAGCTCTTGGCCTGCAGCATCTCGAACCACTGACGGAGCGAGTCCGATAGAATTTCGGGCAGCATCGCCGACGTCGGGAGCAGCACGTAGTACGGGAACGGGTAGCTCTCCAGATACGGCACCATGCGCACCTTGCCCTTCTCAAACGTCACACTCTGTGTATCGAGAATGGACGTCTGTTGATATGCAGCGCTACTCTCACCCTCAGCCGCACCTTGGTCTACAATAAGAAGCACGATGAGCTGTTGACGCTCAAGCGCTGTCTCAATGAGTTTACGGATACGCACGCGACCATCAGAGTCGAATCGGCCGTCTGAAATCAAGAACACGATTTGCGTGAACTCGACAGCGCTGCTGGCAGTCGCAGATAATTGCTTCGCGGTCTCCAACAGCTGCAAGATGGTGTCCAGCGTCTGAACCATATTGGTCTTCTTCTGCTGGAAACCGAACCGGCCTATCAAACGACTACCGGCATCATCCGTGAACGGTGTGTCGAAAGCATGCAGTAACTCTAGATCCTCACCAAACTTCACCACCGAAAGCTCACCCACTTCTAGCTGCGTCATACCCTTGCAAAGTGTAGCCAGCGCCTCTAGTGCCAATCGGCCGGCGTGGTTATCAGCCATTGACTCCGAGTCATCAATCGCCAACATAACTTGATACTGACGCTTCGACGGACGGGTTCGCCGCAGCCAAATCTTGTCCTTCCGGAATTGGCTTGCGATATACGGGATCACCTTCCGCATGTTAATGCGTTTTCCCGTTCGAAAATCTCCCTCCAGCTTAGCACGCAGCATGGGCTCTAGTACCAACCGCAATTGCTCGCATAATCGCTGTGATGCGCCAGCCGTCAATGCCGTGTACTTGGCCCACAAGTCCGCACCGCGTTCCTGCTCTGATTGCGAAGACCAGTGGGCAATGAATGTATCCAGCTCATCACGCAATGCGGCCACTTCATCTGGAGACAACAATTTCACCTTCTGAGCCTCCTCTTCATCGTCATCTTCCTGGTCCTGAATATGATTAGATAAGTCAAGATCACGCAGCTTCGAAGGCAGAGCTTGGTCAGCATCGTCATCTAAAAGCTGGTGATCTCCATTCCCAGCAGCGTCCTCTGGTTTCTCTTTTTGCTCGTCCAACTTATGTTCCTCCGCCTGTGTGGTCAAACTGTCTTCAGATGCCTCCGGCTCACGTTTCGGCTCCTGCTTCACAGGCTTCAGTTTGTCCTCCTCTTCCTTATCCTTAGCATCCTTCTTTAGTTCATCTTCGTCGTCGACCTCCATGGCAGTAGCACCTAATCCAGAGTTTTTGTCTTCTTCTTCCTTCTTCTCGACGTCTTCCTCTTCTTCATCAGTGCGTGGCTGGTTCATGATCTGGTTTTCGTCAGCAGGAGCTAGAGCATGCATGACATCTTCCATATCATCATCGTCGTCAACAAACTCAGCCGTCGTCATCTCCGTTGCCTTCTCTTCCTTATCACTTCTGTTGTTGTCTGACTCCTTATCTTCTGACGGTTCCACCATTTCCACACGCTTCTTCCAATGCTCCTGGGCCTCCTGCGCATTCCGGTACGGGTTCGGTTCATGCCGGTCGCGACGCTTTTCTCGAGACGCTCCTGCTCTGGGTTGCTCGCAACCTGCGATTGTGGCTTCCACTCCTGTTGCTCGTCTTGATCATTGCTGCTACTTTGCTGTTGCGCCCTGTTGCTGTTACTGTTATCCTTACTTTGTTCTTGGTCCTGGTCCTGGGAGTTTGCATCCTCCATTTCTTGATCTTCCGCACTTTGCTCTTCTGCCTCCAGCTCGTCCTGACCATCCTTAGACTGAGTGCCTGCCACTGCAGACGTTGCCTGCTCCTCTTGAGAGGCCTCCGGGGCTTCTGTCTGCTCTGTCTCCTCTTCATCCTTCTCCTCAGCCTGCTCTGGTTCGTCTTCAAGGCCACCGCCCCCAAGTTGAACTGCATTATCCAATGGTTCCTCATTTTCTTCCTCGGCGTCTTCTTCGTCGTTGCCATCAGCAGTAGTGTCTTCTCCGGTAGCATCGTCATCAGCCGTATCGTCCTCCAGATCATCCGGTGCATCCATGCTTTCATCGTCCGGATTATCCCCTTCCGCATCAGCGTCCTCATCGCCGTCGTCACCATCGTTATCCAACTGCATGTCTTCAGGCAGATCGTCGCCGTGTTCTTCCTCACCTTCGTCGTCTCCATGTCCATCTTCACGGTCCTGGGGTCCACGTCGTGGTGATCTTCATATTGTCTTCGAAGTCATCGTTTACCTCCTCATCCATCTTCTCGTCACCATCGTCCTCACCGCCACCGTTGTCCTCATCAGCCCCTTTTCGTCAGGTTGATCCGGCTGAGGTTTCGGTTTTCATCGTCCTTCTTAGAATCAGGCTTGTCCTCCTCATCACCGTCCTTGCCGCGGACTTCATCCTCTAGTGCTTCGCCTTCGACCTTCGAATCATCCTCGAATTTTTCCTTTTCCTTGTCGATGTTGTCTTCGTCATCGTCCGAGTCTTCTCCCCACATTTTCTCGTCGACAACATTCTCGTCGTCCTGATCAAAATCACCCATCTCACGGTCAAGCTCCTCCTCGTCGTCTTCGTTTTGATCGTCGTCGTCTTCTTTCTCATCGTCGGGAACGTCTTGCATTGTGCCTTCAAAGTCATTTTGCATCTCAAGACCCGTATCGTCGGGTTTCTCGTCACTTGGTGGCTCCTGCTCCTCTTGTTGTTCCCCCTGTAGACCAAGCAATTGTTCTTCATCCTCGATTTCGTGGCTCACATCTTTTTTCCCCTCGCCTTCACCCATGCCAGTGCCTTCCACATCATCCTGGAACTGCATATTGCCATTACCTTCACCCTCCTCGTCCTGCTGTTCCTCGTCAGTTCGGCAGAAACCGTGCTGGAATAGGTTCCTGAAGATACGCACAAGCACAAAGTCCAGCTTCATTACGCTCTTGTGCGCAACAAAGGAAGTCGACAAGCAACTGTCGACTAATGCCACGAATGTCAATAAGGACCGGTTCCAGGCGTTCCACAAGCGACAACGAAGCCTCAAACACGTGACGCCACTCGTCTGAATGAGTGCTTGCGAGTTGTGCGTATTGAGTCTTCAACAGATTCAGCAGAGTTGCTAACTGAGATGCAATGTGGTTC
This sequence comes from Phytophthora kernoviae, assembly GCA_008080845.1. Lineage (NCBI taxonomy): Eukaryota > Oomycota > Peronosporomycetes > Peronosporales > Peronosporaceae > Phytophthora > Phytophthora kernoviae. Next base: position 211,964 of record VKKV01000075.1, on the reverse strand, counting down.
ACGCGAGAATCCTTCACCATTGTGCTGAGGGTGGCGAGCTCATTCCGAAGAGAGCGCTCTTCACTGTCTTCGTCTTCATCTTCCGTCGGTGTTCCTTCTTTTGCCATCTTCGTTAAGTCCTGGATCGATACAAGCACAGTCTCGACAAACTTGTCGTAATGACAACTAAATTCTGACAATGCCTGCGCGCTCTCCTGCTTGCTAACCTTTTGGTCTCCATGTGACAAGGAAATTATCTTCTTCCGAAGCGTTTTCTGGAAGTTGCAGTCGTCCCGTATAATGCCAGCATACTCGGCAATGAAGTCGTTTAGCCCACTTTGTGTCGTAACGCTGCCAAACGCCGCAGAAATGTCCACTAGAAGTGCTTGAATCTCACCTAAGCAAGTGCTGTTGGCCTTCAATACATCTATAGCCACTGGTAGTAGAACATTACCGCACACTTCGTTGCCAGCGGAAACTGTGCGTGACACAACTGGTGACACGCCGTGCACACGTTTTGACGGTCGCGCAAAGGCTACCATAGCCGCATCACTACCAGCATCCTCACTGGCGTTAATTGCGCGGTGAGGAATCGCAGGTACACCAAGTGATTGGGTTAGCCCGGCACGTCCGTAAACGACTTATGAATGACATTGCAACGCTCAAAAAATACGCTGGAACAACTGACGGACTTCCATCACAGTTGATGAAGCTTCTGACGATTGCTGCAAAATCTGAGTCACTGAAATCTCAAGCTCACGGAGTGAACGTCTCAAGGACACCAACGAGGACTGCTGGAACACCTGCCACTCACTGGCAACCTTCGAGTCGACCACGACAGCGCCATCGTTGCTTTCAGAGAGATAGTTGTTCTTGAACTCTTTCATCAGTTTCAGCGTGGCTAATCCATCAACTAATTTCTCATGACTGAGCGAAGTAGCATGAAGAATCTGCCGTTGCTGGAGCATCGAGAACAGCATGTTTTCCGCGTAGCCGCTCATACGATCAGTCTCACTGGTCGATAGGTCATGCGAGAAGCTCGTGACAGCACTGTACCGCAATGATGCGAGTTGCCCCAGGAACCGGTAGTAGTACCCGTCCGCACGCTGCCACAACCACATTGGAGAATTCTTCACCAATGACTCTTCTGGTATGTTCGACTGCTGCACCTTTCCAGATTGCTTGCTCTTCTTTTTACCCCGCGTCTTCTTTTCTTTTAGCCCACTAGCATTTGCTGAAGCAGATAAGCTCTCATAATCCACTGCAGCATCCATATTGTCAACACGCAGACAGTTCTCCACGTCAGGCACGTCCAGCTCAAAGAGCTGTTGAATGTGCTGTTGTTCAGCGGGTAATTGTAGTCGGTGGTACGCCATACCCTGGGTCTTCAACTCGCCCAGTAAGTCAATGAGAGCTTTCTTTTTCGCGCCCTTGGGCAGCCCTGTTGCATTCTGCAGCTTAAACATCCGGTAAAAGATGGTTTCGCAGAGATCCTCGCATACATCACGGACGTGCTGGCGGCGCTCTACTTGCTCAAGAGATAGAATATCCTTCTGTGTGTACTTCGCAATGCGCTTTGACAGGGTTGGAAGCTTCTCAGCGTACGATGAGTTTTGAAGCATCGCACTGTCCTGGTTCACTTCGCTGTTGCTTGCCACAACGTGAATCAAACGCAGCACTGGTGATCTCTCAATCTCTTGAGACTCCTCTTCTGCGACAGCCTTCGGCTTCTTGGAGTTTTCTCCTTCAGCAGCTTCTCCCTCATTTGTGCATTCCTGCGCGTCCTTACTATCAATCGGCTGGTGTTCAATATCCTTCGGGACCACAACACCATCGTCGAGCCCTGCAAGTTCAGCCTTCGTGGAATGAATACCAACAAACCCCCTTCCTTCGTAATCCCACTGTCAGTTGAAGCATCAATCACGGTCTGCATGGACACCGTGAGCACCGCGTCGTAGTTACGAACAAATTTCATCAACTTCCGATGAGATTTTTCTGCAGACTCCGCAAGAGAATAGTATGTTTGTTCATCCCATCGGCAAATTTTCACGAACTCCATCAACTTCCGCTGAATAGGTGCCTTGAGACCGCTCCATTGTCGCTCCAAGTAGCCCAGGTGCTGAGCGTAGTAACGGTACAAATGATATAGCATGTTCGCAAGAGCGTACTTCGAAGACTTAGCTGCAGAGTCAAGTGGCAAGTCCGAAGAGCTCCAGATCTCCATGAACAATTGTGCACAGAACGAATACACTACCAGAAGGCGAGTCTCGTACTGACCAATGGTACATGATCGAACGTACGCATCCAGGGTCTCGAACAGCTTGTTCATAAACTCACGCTGCTCGTTTGCGCTTTGCTGTACTGTAGTGCTTTCGGTCAACGGTGTAAAGAGCCATTGCGACAGGTGGTTCAAATGCAACCAACGCATGTTCGAAGGGCTCACACGATTCGCGTCCCCACCAGTAACCACACCCTCATCCGATTCGAATTGCGCCGTGAGTAATGAATACATGCTTATCCACGTCTTCTGTGCTGCCAAGCGGTGCTGTTTCTCCTTCACGTACAGTAGATGTGGCCACGAGTACAGCTCAAGCTTGCGCCATCGGGTAACCAAAGATGAAAGAGCACCAAGCTCGTCGCTTATCGAGTACGCTTTTGCCGCATATGCTTCCCATTCCTGAGCCTTACGCAGCAGCAGCTCCACGCCAGTCAACGTGCGCACCAGCGGGAACTAATCTCAAAGTTGCGGATGCGGTCAGAGATTAGCACAATTTGCTGCAGGATTGCATGATCGGGCCACATTGCCAGGAGAGACTGGACCTTTACCATTAGCTGCTGCAAGGGCTCAGCGACAAGCACGACCTCCTTTACCAGCGGGTCACGGTGAAAATCGACTCCGCGAATGTAATCACTGCTCAGCGCCTGGAACGAGGGAACAGTTTTTGCCCCAACGCTGCTACCAAGTCGCGCTTGGACCAGCGAGGCGGCATAAACTCCCGATGACACTACTGCACGTTCAACAGCGTTAGACGCCGTGGCATTCAATGACTTCCGCATCTTGACAGCCAAAGAAAACGCTCGCGCAAATGCGTTCACAATCTCGTCCTTCGTGATCACAATTTCAGAGTTGGACGTTTCCGCGTATAATTTCACATGTGTTTCGCACAGCCGTTGCATGATTTTGTCTGTAATCAACATATCCATGTCTGCAGCCGCCGAGAGGCCAGACTCTTCAATACCAACAGTAGATGTTTGTTCCGGGCCGAAGAACGCCTGGAAATCACGACCACTGTAATCTGGGAATTGATCGCGGTATTCCTTCTCCAGAAGTTCCTCCTCAGTCTCGATGTCCAGCTGGCGCACCTTGTACTTGAAGAGCTCTTCCTCCTCCTTTCTTTTCTGCTCCTCTCGCTCTTTTGTTCTTGCCATTTCGTCAGGAACAGGTCAAAAGAGCTTTGCTACAGAGCGGTATCTACTACCGATGAATCCAACGCACGATTAGTACGTGACGACATTACAGTGACACGGAACAGAAACTCCATTTTTGCCAAAGCCACGTCCAGGAGTGCCACTTCAACTCTGCGCTTGTTTGCCACACCACCACCAAACAAAATCGACGTCGCTGGAGTGCCAACAGTCTGCAGCATTAACTGGATGCCGCGCCACGAAAGATCCGTCGTGTTTCCGTGCGAAGTTGATTGTAAAGATGACGGGAACTGCACAAGTGCAAGTGCCAACGCTTCTTTTTGTTGTTCCTTGAACGACTTCTCCTTCAGTTGCTTATAGATGGACCACGACAGAAGAGCTACACCTTCCTTCACACAGTAAATTGCTGCAGCGACAGGTTCGACAATGTCCCGGAAGCTCTCGCCGAATTTCTTCGACAGTTGAGCCAAAAAGCTCTCCGATGTCTGTTGAAACATGTCCAACTCGCGCAAAAGCTCACGTTTCCGCTTATGCGATGACTTTGGAGAGCGAATCGTAGCAATCAACGCCGTCATCTTTCCAGCACGCATAACTGTAGAGTCAAATCGAAGCAGGTCTCGGAAGAGCTCACCAAATACTGAAGTCGCGACAGGCCCCATTTTCAGTTCATTAGGACTCAACAAGCCTGTATCACCATGCAGGTTGTTCGGCTGGTAACGCTGAATCGCATGGGCTGATACTTCCATTATTCCGCTGTACAACTCGTGCAATGACTGCGCCGCACTATCGACCGCTTCAGGCGACGATGCAGGCGACGGGTTAAGTCGATGAATAGTAGAGTTTGCAGCATCCTGCATGGTTAGCATGGCTAAGCGGTTCAACAGGTTCTCTTTTTTCACCAGCGGCTTAGTTACAGGGTCCACAGGCGAAGATGGCAAAAGCAACGCAAACCGCCACAAGCCTAGCAACAACATACTCTCTCCAAGTGTGCTTTGTCCGTCATGGCTCAGCTGAGTAGTTTCCAGGGACATCATCAACGGAACCACAAGTTCATCTACCAAGGCCACGAACGTACTGTCTCCAGATGATCGCAGAGCATTTAGCAATTGTACTTGGGCTTCGGTGTCGAAAGAACGAGAATTATCACTGAACTGGACAAGCATTGCTTGGATCTCTTCCCATTGCTCAGTTGTACAATCTGTCTGGAATGTGGACCTGAAAGCGAGCACCGTGGAAACGAAAAGCTCCTTCACGAAAGAAACGCTCACGTTAGTAATCTTCTTGGCTGCATCGACCTGCTGTGCTGCGTAGTGACTCTTAATTTTTCCAGGCGTGCAACACGCATTTGGGCCTCGCTAGTGGCGCACGAAGATTCCTCTAAGTCCACTTCTGAAATGCTCTTCAGTACCACCGCACTTTGGACAGCCTGGAACAAACGCGGGTAGCCCCCAATCACTTGTCCATGGTCTTCTACGTCAGTAGATGAAACAGGAAGGCGTTTGTTTGCCTTCCGCAACTTTCTCCGGGTATCAAAGACCTCGAGTGAAACCATATCCATCTGGTTGAAGCTGTTGCATCGTAAATTGGTGGAACCCAAACAGCACACCATTTAGATGAGACTGGACCACGCAGAAAAATCTCTCTAGCTCAACGGCCTGGTCTACAGCATGTTCATCGTTTGAAGCCTCCACACTGGAAAACTTGTGTCCGCACCACACGATGTCTTGGTATGCATAAAAGCATGCCGGGTCGCGAAGTCCAAGCCGTAAGAGCTCCTCGATAATGTCTTCCAATAGCTTCAGCACGCCAGCAATCATTTTTTGCATAACATGGTAGTCCATTTGAGCAGAGCTACTCTTGTTCAGTTGATACATGTTGCTTACGTACGAGCTCCGCAATTGCCTCAAGTTCTTGGCGGGCTAGCGCGTGTTCCAACAGCAGGCTCAGCTGGAAAGTCACCATCCGGTCCACCAGCAATGCACTCTCCTTCATATCGAACAGCAAAATGGGCGCATCCTTGCCAATGCGACTGTCCTCTTCGCTTAGCAAATCCACGTGGCTGTCGGCGTTGTCTTCGATTTCACTCAGGTACAGCGTCTTTCTCGAAATGAGTGCTGTTATTTCAGTTTGTTTTTCCTGCAGTTTTTGAAGAAGAACGTTGGGCAATTTGAACAGTTCCTCTGCCATTAGCATATGGGGCTGCCGTTTATTAGACGAGTCCCCATTTGTTCCACGAGTTTTTCTTGAGCTAAGTACGAGAACGCACAAAGGGCATGCAGAATTTCTTTTCGAGCATCGACATCCACGTAAAATAGTGACGATACATCCAGTTTCCCGCTTTTCATCGCGGCTTCCATTGATGCAATGCCACCAAAAAGTAGCGCCAAGACGTCAACACTACCATCTCCAGACCCTGATGACGCACCCATCGAAAGAGCAGAAAATGACGTCGAGTTGACTTGCATGAATGTCTTCGACAAACGGTTCAGTAGATACTCAGCTTTCCACAAATTGGCATCGCTCGGGAGCAAAAAGTGTCCACCTTTCTTCCATAACACATTTTTTCGAACCGCACCCGATAAGTTTCTCGATCGTTTCTTGCATACGTTGGGACATATCAAGCAACTCGTTCCAGTGTGCTTTCCACGGCGATGATCCTGGAGACTTTTCCTCGATTAACTTCGCGAGTCGCAGCAACGACTTTCTTGTCCACTGCCAATGAATCAGAAAGTGAGTCCACTCAAACACCGGTACTCGCAACTGGATGGAAAACTCAAATCTGTCACGGAGAACTGCTTGAATTGCTTCAAAGAAACCTGAGTCCATCACCAACTCGGAAAAGTCTTGAACAAACGCTGCAAAGAACGTGTTGAAAGCGTGTAGAAGCGGATAGACCAGGAATATGAGCTCGTTCTCCGCATCCGCACGGTCCGCGTGGTACTTGTGAATAGCGTAGGACTGTTGTAACACGCACAACCCGTTGAGGTTAGTCTCCTGGTACTGTTTACTGCGCTTGCGCTTGCCGTCGTTCGGCGGAGCAGCAAAGAGGGAATCTACACGGCGGTACTGCTCTTGCTCACAGAATATCAACCATTCCACACCATCGAGTAACTCCAGCTGTTGTTGTCCAATCAGTATAGACGACCAAACCCTCTCAAGTTCGTCCTTTTCCGACAGAGCGTTTAAGATCCCTTCTGCAACCAGCGATTGCAGCCGTAAGAAAACAGCGTGGTTAGTAGCGAGATTGATTGGCGTCGGAGGAAGGTCATCCATGGCGTCTATCAAGCTCGGCAAGCGTACTAGTGCCTCACTTGTTCTCCGAGAAATCGCAGCATACAGCTCAGTCTTCACCATTGACTGAAGGTAACGCGCAAGTAACTCCACAGAGGCAATTGCACTAATATTGCCAACTGCTCCTTGGGCAATCTTCTCCAAGGCAAAGAGGATACGATCTTCTGTCATTGGTATCTGGTCGCTGACACCCCCACATGTGCTTGCAACCTGTACAATGCGACGAAGCGCAAATGGAGCGAGGGTCACAGCTAGTCGTGGGCCATCGTTTTCGAGCCAAACAATGCCTTTGATGCCAAATGATTTTGCGCTTCCTCCAAAGCACTTTGGGTATATATTGTCTCTGATCGTTGGCATCGAGTGGCCACGCATTTCAACCAGACAGCTGAATTAGATGTGTTGATAGGCTTGGCATCCTCGTTCGTAAGAACGCTGACTTCCGGGTAAGCCGGCTGAGTAATAGGTCCTCCACACCGCTCTCTTCTGGCTTGTGTGAAGACAGAACAACGTACTCAAGGTACGCAACATCCCGCTGCAATATAAAACTCTCGCTTTGCTGACACAACACGAACGTCGAAGGTGCGGTAATCGCGGGGAGCACACGCTGCTTCTGAGGTTCCTCCTGGGAAGTAGTAAATGCACTGAGGAATAGCTCCAGGATTTCTTGACTCAGATCAAGCAGCGCTAGCAAACCATCTCCGTACACACGTTGGAATGATTCGGCAATTGCATTAAGAGGCTGCACTCCACGCGAGAGTTCTGCAGATGCCAAGAGTGACCAGTTTTCTAGGTGTCGACGATTAATACGAGAGTATTTCATGCCAACCGCGTGCTCTTTTAACTTGCTCACGACACTCTCGTGGGCAACTTGGAAAGCCTGAGAGAGTGCGAAGCCTGGAATACCACAAGCCAGTGGGATCTTAATCAAGTCTAGACGTGGGGCGTCCTCACCAGCAAGCGCGATCTCCACACATCGGTTTCGCATCGCACGAGAAACCTCGCCGAATTGCGGATCCATGGCCAAGAAAATTCGGAAGTTCTTATGTGGCTTAATAACACGCAGTTTCCCGTTAATTATACCGCATTCGTTGATCAGCATTTCGCCGCCAGTTTCCATAAGAGCATTCAACCGATCCAGTACAGATGAACTGCAGAAATTCACGTTATCCAGCAGAATCCATTCACCCTTTTCCATGGCTTGAATAAGCGTGCCATCCACCCACTCGAAACAGCTTGCAATAGAGCTGGATTTACTCAGCTGTACCACGAGGTCAATTTCATTCGACAAACTAGTAAGAGCCGACAAACCATCCTCATCGCCTACCGCTGCTTTCTGAAGCATTCTCACGACGTCGTTCAACAAGTCAACGACAACATCGTCCAGCTGGCCCTTCGCGAGCTTCTTAGTCTTCTGCTTTTCCCCTTACCGTTGAAATTCGATGGCGAAGTATTCTCGTTGAAGTACTTCTCTCGAGTAGCGAGTGCCCACCACGCGCTGCTGAGACGGTTTGCTTGCTTGAGTTTCATCGACTTCTTTTTCTGAGAAGCTCCAGTGGACGATGCAGAGTCGAGCATCAGTTGCTGGAGCACGTTCTCATACATAACCTGAAGCTTCTGCTTAATGCCACGCAGTTTCCGTCCAACGTCCACCTGCTCGAAGCAGCCAAGCAACTCAGTAGCGTCAGTTCCAGCACTCATACCTAGCTCGTGTAGTGTATTGCCGCTCAAAGCAGCCAGCAGACGGACTGACGATGTCTTTCCGCTAGCCGGTGAACCAACAAGTAGGGCGGGCCATGACATGTTTACACAATGCACCAACGCCTCCATCGGTTTCAACAGGAAATTGAAAAGCGGTGGAGCAACATGACCAGCAGACATATTTTGCTGCCGTCTAAGCAATGCGTTACCAATCTCCACAAATTTTGCGGACATGCGCAAGGACACGGCACCGAGATTCATTGGCTTCACCCCGAAAAACTCCTCAAATCGACGAGAAATCAATGCTCGATCGCGACCAGACCGCATTCTCTCCACATAAATGAAATTCACGTAATAGCTCAACGCCTGCAGTTGTTGTTCAGAAGTTGTAACAACCTGTTGTTTAAGCAAATCACAGAAGCGGAACACATCTCGCAGATTGAACTCCCACGGTGCACCAAGACGGCCATATCTACAATTCACCATAGTATCTTCATGCACAGCTCGGTTAAACCCGATCATCCGCTCCAACAGAGTCTGTCCCGTAATTGTTGAAGCCGCGACTCCCACAAAAGGACAGTGCAGTGTAGGATACATCGAGCTTGCGATATGGATGAGATCCTGCTCGTGAAGTGTTTCGACAAAGACTCGGGTAAACCGATTCAAAAGGATTTCGGGAGACCCTTGCGTCCACCACCCTGGCGAAGTGGGTTTTGTGCCGCAAAGACGCGGAACGAGGGTGGGCACTCAAACTCTCGGTCTAGCTCTGGGATGTAAACGCTGCCTCGGTGGTCCAGGCAGGAGTTCAGCCCCTCCAAGACAGATTGCGAAGCCAGGTTCAATTCATCGAGCAGCACCCAATCACCAGCCTTTAATGCCCTCAAGAATACTCCGTCACACCACTCAAACATACTGTTAGAGTTACCCCCGTCAGACTGCTGGCTCTCCGTGTTATTCGAGGCGGCAGGCAAATCAGATCCGAATAGATCAGAGATATCTGTTTGCTCCGATAAATTGATGCGTACAAGGCGGTGGCCTGACGCTGCTGCTAAAGCACTGATCAAACTTGTCTTGCCAACACCTGGTGAGCCTTCTAGGATGATCGGACGACTTACTTGCATCGCACGTAAAACGCGGTACAAGTTGGACATCGTCGTTGGCGCTTTCAGCGAGAACGCCGGTTTTCTTCGGACAAGATCAGGCCCCGCGAGATCAGGAACGGACTAATACCGAAGTTGTCTTTCGCCGCTCCATCCGAGGAAAACGAGTTTAACTGGTCAATGTTATCATCGACTGATACCTTTGTGGCGTTCAGCGAACTTAGCACCTTCTCCTTGACAAGCTGGTCATCTTGTGGGATCAGCGCCAACAAATACTGGTATGCGTCATCTCGAGCCTTTAGTGCCGTGTGCAATGCCTTGTCCGACCCAAGTCCAAGGCCATCCAAAATCGCCAATGCTGCACCTTGCACAAACGCTGTCCACGCCGTGGTTTTTAGGGATGCTTCATCATTCTGCTTCTTTACGACCGACATAATAAAGTTAATCCAGCTGAGAATATCACGCAGCGTCACTCCTCCGCAGCCCCCAATACCCCCGTTTGCCTCATTGAAAGTTTGTACAAAACTTAGGATTGGGCCACAAAGCGAGGATAAATCGTCCGCTTCTGCAGCAGGAAGGGCACGAGGTGGCTGCACAACTGCTTGGGGCCCAACCAACCGGTCGCGAATGATCGTCGCAATATCATCCAAGTCCGAGATTGCTGGTACCCAAATCTCTGTAAAACGGTTGCGCAGTGCCGGTGAAAGTTCGCGCTTGCCAAAATCACCACCAGGGTTCATTGTAGCCATCACACGCCACTTTTCGTGTGCCATAATCTCTCTACTTGGTCTCCACCTTTCTCGGCGAGCAACAGCGTACGTGATGGCTCCAACACACTGTTGAGGCGTTCCAATACGGCATCCTCCGCCAGATTTACTTCATCAATCAAAATAAGGTCTCCGTTCTTCATTGACTCCACCAATGGACCATCAGCCCACTCGAAGATAGACTGGAATCTTCGTTTTAGAGCGTCAATCTGCTCAGCAAGCAGCTTCTGTGGAGAAGACTCATCGTCCGAAACGTTACCACGTGCTTTCTCGAACTTGACCAGCATCGTAGCAATGCCCATGGAAGTGACGGCAGCCCGCCGCTGATCGATTTCGTTTTCATCCATGGATTCTTCATCGGCTATAAGGAATCTCACAAGAGCCTCTTCCAACTCCTGTGCAATTTTTTCTTTCCCACGTACAGGTCTCAAGCATCCCAGGAAATCTGAAGTTTCTGTATGCTGGTGGCAATTCAGGATGTGAAGAGGTTGGGAAAAAGGAGCGAGTATAACTGACAAACAGTCGTCTTTCCGCAACCTGTTTCGCCCACCAACAGCACAGGCTCCTGGTTCTGCAAACAGCGTCCGACTAGCGCAAAAGCCTCCGCAGAGACTTTGTCACACTAATTTTCTCCAGACCTGCAGCATTACCCGCAGCTTTCGGTTCCCCATCACTCGCTGATTTGCCGGTAGCAGCGTCCACGATCGCTTGTTCCACCATGGCCTGAACACGCCCAAACTGCTCCGTGGTACCCCACACCGTCTCTCGCTCAATCTCACCATTCTCGTTCAGCAAATTGGATTCGCGTGGTTTGCCGCTATAGTACAGCGCGTCCAAATCAATTTTTACGTTGCATTTTTGCTCCAAGACTTGCTTCACCACCTGCTTCTCCTCGTCTTTCCGGAGACGCTCAGCCAGTAAGCAGTAGCCTTCTTCAGCTAGAGCCTGTTTAGTCGCGGGTCGTCGCTCTGCCCATCGAAGCAAATCACGAGTAGTGATGAAACCCGACTTTCCTGCAAAAATGGACGACTGCTGACGAACTAGCTGCAATTGCCTCATGATGTCAATCAGAATCCCACAATACGACGGGGAAGCGAACTACGTTCTTGCAAGATTGTTTGCAACTCGCTGGATGCTACTTCATCGACTTGGATCTCCAAAAATCGGTTGCGGAACGCACGTGATAGCACCTTTCGACCTCCATACAGACCTGGCGGGTTTTGCGTCGCAAACAGCATGAATTTCGGGTGCGGCTTCACAGTCTCCTGAGTCTCCGGGAGGAAAATCTCTCGGTTGTCATCCAGCAGTCGGTTAAGGGCTTCCAAAACTTCGGAAGGGGCCAAATTCAACTCATCCAAGATAATCCACCAACCCTTCCGCACAGCCTCGACCAGTACACCTTCCTTGAAAGTGAGTTTTCCATTCGAGTCCGATACGTAGCTTCCTAAGTATTCTTGAATATCTGTGTGCTCGTGGTTGTTAATTCGCACACACTTTTGACCGATACGCGCAGCCAGATACGCGATCAACGACGTTTTACCCGCAGAAGTCGGACCTTGTAACAGCACGGGTATTTGCCGATCAATGCTGCACGAGATACATGACGTAAATTTTCATTCACTGACTTTGTAAGCACGAACTTTCTTCGTGAAGTCACTGGATCCGGGAGAGAATCGTCTCGTGGGGGTTGGAAATCACCTTTCGGACCCAGTAAGAACTCACCTCCACAAACTCATCGGTCTTCTTTGAGCCACCAGGACAGGGTGGCGTGCGAGTAAGTTCCTTAGACTTGATCGTCTTCGCGAATGTTTTCTTAATCAGTGTTTCAAGATACTGACGTGAGTCCATCTCGAGCTGTGTACAGAAGCTCGAGCAAAAGCCTTCGAACATTGCTCGAGACGTACCGTAACCTCGCTGAATTAAGATACGCGTGATGTGCAGCGCTTGACTAAGTGTACGAAGCGAATAGCGGGGCTTATGGCGCGCACCATCGCTCAGTCGGAGTTCCGCCTGTTTCCTTGCCTCCAGATAAAACTCAACAGTTTCTGGTACAAGGGCTCCTGCAATTTCCTTGAACTGGTGATAAACCACCATTTGCAAATCCGACGGATTGACACACTCGTCGACGTAGATTTCCGTGAATCGATTGCGGAGTGATGGTGGCAGATCTTTTTGCCAACGTCCGTCGAGGGGTTCATAGCGCCAAAAGACGAAAATTGGGATGCGGGCGAATGATTTCAACATCACCACGCTCCGTAAGTGAGAATGCGCTTGTCTCGTGCTCTAACAACGTGCTAATTCGCTCGAGTGTATCCGATGATGCGAGATTAATTTCATCGAGCAAAACCCAGTGACCATCACGCAAAGCTTTTACCAACACACCTTCCACAAACGAAAAGCGAAATGCGACTCAGCTTGCTCCTTTTGTCGCTCAAAACGTCCAAGCTCTGCCTCAAAGGTGTCCCAGCGGCTCTCTAAAACGCTGCCCGATGTTCCCGATATGATCATTTTGTTACTATTGTTGACAACAGCTTCGTCTTGATCTCGTCCACTGCTATTCTGGAGCTTGGCGGCAGCCATTTGAACGGCCTTGCGCATACCCTTCACCAACTTCTTCCAATCTTTGTGCTCCAAAGCAATTCGGACCACGTTGAGGAAAGCAGTATTACTCTTCTGGGAGAATGTTGTTGTGAACAGATCCACAAAGTCGATGTACAATGGGCGAGCAAGCAGGTGAATTTCCACCGGCTTAAAACCACCCACGAGGTCGGAACTGTCACTCTGAATATTCAAGTTTTGTACAATCAAACGCTGCCCCATTGCCGCAGCCATGTGCTGGATGACTGTAGTTTTGCCGCAACCGGTTTCACCAATGAGCAGTGCAGGCTCGCAGGTTGCTACAATAGCCGCCAACTTCTCCAACAACCGGAGCACGTGGCCAGTCATAACCACAGAGCTGGTAGCCGGTTTGTCGCCTTGTTGAGCTGGGCTTGCTGCGAGAGCGTTGGCAAGTGTACGCGCCCGAATTCTACTTCGTGACTGCTAAATGTTACATGTGGCTTGTACTGTTCCAGGTAGTACTCGATCTTTTCCGCCTGCACATCCCAAATAGCCCCTAGTGCACAAGCTGAACGTGAACGAGTATTCACGTCACGAATGCCTGCACAGAACACATCGAGTGCCTCTACCACGATGTGCATACGTTCGTCCTCAGTGATATAATCGTGACTAGAGGATACCTCGTCTTGAGTGTTTCCCGCAGCATAATAACAAAAGCGGTAGATTCGTTTGCACCACTTTAGCAAATCGCGCAAACAGAAATCTCGCCCATAATTCCGCCGTGTCTCCTTCCAGAGCTGCACAGGCCCGCCAATTTCTTCGCTCATCTTACCCGATACTGCATTGTAAGTAATCATGATTTTGGATACGACTTGCGGAGGAATCTTCACGAAACGAGTCAACATAATCTGCTCAATCTCGTCATCCGCGAGGCGCGACGTTGACGCTTGTCCAAACAGATTCTTGAAAGCCTTTTGGCATCTGGTGCCCCTGTGTTGTCGTTCCAAAAATCTGGAAGTTCGAGTGTGCTACAAGCATTTCACCGCGACCAGGAAGCACCATTTCACGTGTCTCGAGTAGTGGCATTAGAGCTGCCAACACCTCGAATGGCGCACGATCGATATCCTCGATAACCACCCACCGGCCTGCTAGTACGGCGGTCGTCAGTGCGCCAGGCTGCCATGTGAATTCGCCTGGGACGTCTGTGCACACATACGAGCCTAAAAGCGTCTTGCTATCAATCTGGTCGTCCAAGTGAAGCTCGACCATGTCATCGTTACCCGACAGTCGCGCAAGTTCACGAATCGTGGCCGTCTTACCACATCCACCTGGGCCAGCTACCAGGACTGGGCGTTTCAATCCAAGCGCAATAGCTAGTGATTGTAAATTTCTCTTAGTCGATGATGTCGGTACAAGCGGATCTGTGGACACGGGGTTTTCTGGCGAAGCAGCCTGTCGTTGCTGGTGAAGATTGCTGGTCGGTACGACCACACCAAATATGTTCTTCAGCGAGTCGTGGAGGGGCACAGAGTGGGTTTCAAACCCAGTAATTTCGTCTTGCTGCTGATATACACTCAACGCGATCAGCTTTTCTTGTCGGGTGGCGTCTTCTAAATGACGCGCCAATTCAATCTGTCGTACAGCCGGGTACTCCCCACTCACGGCATCCTTTTCACCGACATGGAGTCCACCCAAAAATCATTCTGCTGCGCATTGTCCATCCTCAAAATCAACGCCGTCGCACGGGCAGCATACCACCTCACATACGTGTCTTCGTGGAAGCTCAAGGGGAAGAACGGTGTCCAATTCCACTGCGTCGAAAGTTCCGTCGGGCGTTGACACATCAATCTGTAGGCCGTATAGGCGATGCGTCTCACTCTCTCCAGCGTTTCGTCACTCTGTTGTTTCTGTCCAGCTGCAACGTCCGCGAACGTGAAGAAACATGGCGCCGTGTCAAAATACTGCTGCACCAGAGTGTTGGTAGACGGTAGGAACATCAGCAGCTCAGCTAACGTCAGTGCGATGATTTCACTGTGCTTCATACTGTCGCTGCACTCTTTGAACTGCTGCGTGGTGGCGTCCCGTTCGTACAGAGTGATTGCTGGGTCCATCAAACGCACCATCAGATCCAGTAGGAACGGCCGTAGGTGCTTCACAACCAGCACACGCAGCTCTTCGTCTACGAGACACGTCGCTAGAGCTTGGAGCTTGGTAGAAACAGCAGCGTCAACGTCATCATCTGGAAGTGCAGAAGTCAGTACGGGAGCTGTTGGATGTAGACGCAATCGGTCGCTTCCTGAAGCCAAGAGCTGGGATAGCCCGCTCTCCATTCGATAGATGCTCACGATGCTGTCCACGGCGTCGGCGTCGCGTTGCGAGGCATGTCCGTCCACGTCCATCGCTGTAGCCATCAGTGCGGAATGCAGCAAAGCAAGTGGGCGCTGCTTGCCAACAAAATGAAAAAACCTGCTGAATCGAATAGTGAAACGTCGCCATATGACTTTCAATAGGTCGCGTTGTGAGCCAACCGATTGAGTTTTCAAGTTGCATTACTATGACAACAATTGACTAAGAACGATACAATAAACAAAACGCTTAACGATGTCGGCTGTACATAAATCTATTGCAGGGAGCCATGCAGGCATCCCTCAGTCCTTAATGTTGCGAAGATCTCCTTAGCTTTCTAGCAAAATAGTGCATCAGGTGCATGAAGTTGTTAGGCAATGCGTTCATTTGTGCTTCTTGCCTTGCTCTTGCCCTTGCTCTTCTTGCCCTGTTGCTGCTTCTCACGCTCTTCCTCGAGTGCAAGCTCCTCTCCTAGCTGGTACGGCGACCGGAAAGACGACGAAATGTCTGTAGACGTAGCGGTAGCAGTACCCTGCACGCGAGAACCGAATCGGCGCTCCACACCTTCGTTCTCAGAGGTGTCCCACAACGCTAACGTGCCCTTGGAACCGCCGACGCCCAGCATGAATGGCGAATCCTGGTAGAACGACAACGTGAACAGCTCGCCCTGTAAAATTAACAAGCAAAATAGTTAGCATAACGAGTCCAATATCATTGCTGCGTCGAATAAGTACGTACCACATTCATCTCCTTTGAAGTGACACACACAGGTGCGTTGTCCTTGAGGTCCCACAGCTTCACAGTCTTGTCGACACCGGCGGTAGCCAACAGGCCAGGGACTTGAGCCGAGAATGAAATAGCCGAGACGGCACCAGCATGCGCATCGAAGCGGAAAAGTGGCACAGAGCCGTTCATGCGCACGTCGTAACCGACAACGACACCATCTTCTGAAGAAGCCACAATCGTGCTTGGGTTGTGCGGCGCCCACGCAAGACTTTCTACCTCGCCACTCAACTGGAACTTAGAGAACGCGTCAGGCTGACGGCCATCCAGAACCACGATCGAGCGGTCAAACGAAGCGCTGGCAAGGACCGTCGTTTCGGCCGGATTCCAACGCACGCTCTGCACCTTGTTGCTATGGTGGGCCATCGTGTACAGGCATTTCTGTGTGGTAATATCCCAGACCTTAACGGTGGAGTCAGCAGAGCCACTCGCCAGCATATTGCGGTGGCTGCTGTTCCAGTCCAGTGACATGACAGCGTCCTGGTGGCTGCCGGGCTTCAGTGCAGCCTTGCGATTCTTCCGCCGCTTCGATATCTTGGGCATCGCCACGTCGCGCAAGTCTTCATCCTGCTCGCCACCCAGAGTCGCCGCTGGCTCCAGCACATCGAGCACATTCAAGTCCCAGATCTCAATGCCCGACTTGAACGTACCGATCGCCACATAGCTCCCATCCACGGGACCCGTGGTCGGGTCTAGCGGTACGGGAGCACAGTCCATCCAGGCCATGCATAGCGGGAAAGCCGGCAAATTGATCTCGTGGTGCACATAAAGCGCTCCGTTCTCTTCGTCGTACACCTGCACCTCAAGGTTGCTAAAGTCTTCCTCCGTGTTGGCCACGAGGATGACGCTGTCCGTCGGTCGGATCTCCACGTCGTCCTTGTCCATCTCCAGCTCGTCGTCCTGTTCGTCGTCCTCGTCCTCCATGGCCACGTTTCCTTCATCATCAGCCTGCGTTTCCTCTTCGTCCTCCTCGTCCTCTTCATCCTCGTTCATTCCTTCCTCAATGGCTCCGCTCTTGCCAACGTAACTGTTGATAGCAGCGTCATCGTCCTCCTCGTCATACTCGTCCATCTTGAAAGATGCCGGCAGTCCGTCGTTGTCCTTCTCCTGGTTCTGTTGTTGCTGTTCTTCCGCCTCTGCGTCTTCCTCAGCCATCGCAGCCTCCATAAACTCATGTTCTTCGGCCTCCTCTTCAGTGGCAGCTTCACGCAGCATCTTCATTTCATTTTCCGTCAACTTGAGTTTTCGGGCATGCGCCGAGACGCGCCCTTGGGGACCCATGCCAACGCAGATATCATGGGGACTACACTGGAGTTTGCTGGTCAAGGAGTGTCGAATGCGCCTGACGCCAACCAAGTCGAGCGTTGCAGCCAATGGCTGAAAAAAGCAGTTCTTTATTTTGTCCCTTCCTTTATTTTGTGTCCCACATAATATATTTGTGTGACTCCCATCCAAACTGCATTGTTAGCGATATAAACTAAACCATCAGTAGTCAATCACCGAGACCTGAAGTGGCACATACAACAAGAGGAAAAGACCTTCGTAGGCGAACACCCTCAAGTCCATTTCTCAGTGTTCTTGGTCATTCTACAGTTTACCAACAATGGAAAAGAAGATCTGACTCGAATACCATGGACGCCACATTCGGGATAACCTCAAGTGTCATCTGATAATGCTAATGATGTTAATCACTTCCGGATTGCTGTGAAGAAAGAGTACCAAGGCATTTTAGCGGGTCTTGATTCCTGTCAGCTCCGCATGGAGGCGTTTAACGCTAAGACGTTACTCCAGTCATTTGACTCTCTGGGAAGCTTTGGCTTACAAAGTAAACATCCTTTTCGTGGTTGCACCGTTGAAAAACAGCAACAGGAGTTTTAGAAGAAGAGGTTCTGTGGTATGGCTATCGTCGATCGGGTCAGGAAACCAAAGGCATCGATCTAAAAGACTCGCGAATACTCTTCAGGACGTCTCTTCCGGATGAAATCATCAATCGCTTTGAAAAAGAGCGTCCTTATAATGATTAGTCCGCCAATGACCGGGAAATGCTCACTTGCGCTAGTGAGCCGCGCCTTGGTGGGAAGAATACACTAGAGAGAGAAAAAAGTCTATCTTTAATTTCTCGGTATTGAGGTCAATAGCGGAGA
This sequence comes from Phytophthora kernoviae, assembly GCA_008080845.1. NCBI lineage: Eukaryota > Oomycota > Peronosporomycetes > Peronosporales > Peronosporaceae > Phytophthora > Phytophthora kernoviae. The sequence continues at coordinate 193,871 of VKKV01000075.1, read as the reverse complement.
ACGAGTCGTTTGAGAACACTTTCTTGGATGAGGGCAGAAAGCTGCGTTGGAACGAATCGCAGCAGATATGAATCGATGCGGAAAGCTCATTGGCGTGTGAGTAGTGGGTACCGGCATATAACACCGGCAGTTTTTCTTAGCCTTTTATAACAAGGAGAATAGGCCTAAGCCTTTCACAGCAACAACTAGCGATAACGACGACGCTACCACTCGATAGCCTCAGAGCGTAAGGAGGTGTCAGTTGCAGCTAACGCGACTGTATAACCTCTCGCTATTGGAACATCACGTTCTTCGCGTAAATTACTGTCGAGGATAGGGCTACGTCTTGTTGGAAATCTGATAGAGTGAAGCCACTTTATCACGCATCCCTTTCCCGCTTGGAGACAGCAGCAAAGTTCTCTCGCTTTCTCTCATTTCAAAATCTGCCGCCTCGAGGAAAGATGGTGAAGCTCTTCTGTGTGATTGTCGGTATGGCGGGTGATGCGTTCTCAGTGCGGGTCGATCCGAGTGACTCGGTTGATGACTTGGAGGACGTGATTGCAGCAAGCAAACTGCAACTCTTCCTGGTGAAGAAGAGCGAGGGCACGTAGCTGGATGAGGTTGACGCAGCATCTGTGATGCTCGATGAGCATGGACATCCGCAAGGCTTCGAACAGATGATGCTCGCTGTGGATCAAGAACGCCAAGTACTTCGGAGATAATTTTCAACCAGGTGAAGGGGATGTTCATGTGCTGGTGGTGGTTCCGAAGAGGACAGTTGGTTCAGTGAACGAGACTTCCATGACAGAACAACTGACCAGAGATATTTGCGAAATACACGAGCAGACTGTGCTGATCAAACGCAAGCGATATACCCACTCGTAGGTGGACTCAACCCTGGGCAGGCAGCTTCTGAATGACTTAAACATTAAGGTGAATCATGTACGCGCAGTTTCATTTGCTGCTGGAAATGGGACTCCGGTTGACGCATTGACGTGGGAGAGCGTCACCGTTAAAGACAGCTGGGGAGCGTACTCACCGAGGAGTAGCAGCAAGAACGATATCGCAAGTATGTGGCACACAACATTGACTCTGTGCTCAAGGAGAAAAGGCTTTACGTGAAGGGTGTGGAAAAGCGAAAACATCCTCAGCGTTGAAGCTCCTGGTCGCGGCATTGATCTCGCTGAACGGACGGATTTCCTTATACTTAGTGATATTGTCAAGGATAACCCGTGCGATTTGTGGTGCTTGCCTGAGGTGAAAATGCTGGTTGAAGTGAAGAGAAACGTTAAGTCAAGCTGCTTGTCGACGACCCAGTGGTGGCACTGCTTACTGACTTGAGGGGAGATTGGGTGTTCTTCTGGGTCTCCGAGAAGGAAAATAACTCAGCCCGCATCCACAAAGCGAGCATCGAGAATCCAAGCGAGGATTTCCAGGTGTTTAGGGTGCTACTGGAGCAGTCACTGACTGCTGATACCGAGATCAAGCTTTCATGCTTCAAAGAACCCGTGAAACGACTGAAGCTATATCAGGTGATACCGCCTATCGGAGAGGGTGGTGAAAGTGGCGGAATTCGTGAGTGCATCGAACGATACTATGATATCGCAAGTGTGTTAAGTCCCGACATTGAGATGGCCGTGCTGCGGCTAGGCAGGTCACTCGATCAATTTCAGCGCTTAGCTATTACACCTAATTTAACTGCCATCTCGAAACAAGTATATATAACTTGTGTAATCATCTTGATGTATCAAGAAATGAGTTGCCCTTAATCATTTTTAATCGTGATAAATATAAAGCCACAGTATATACTGTTGAAATGTAGACCTCGGCTATGGCGGTAGCCGAGCTGCTTGGGACCACGCGGGTCTCTTTTTAGAACTGGTGTATTTGAGCTACCTCATACTTCCTACGGTGGTTACACCCCCTGGTTTCCTTTGCAGTAACCCCTTCGTGTAAGGATCGCTGTAGGTGGTCTTTATATATATAGAGATCTCGGTCTTGGACCAGAACACTTCAACATGCATAATCTCAGGGCCTCTGGATCCGAATTTCAGCATATACATACAAAATACTATGGCATACTCACCTGGACAATACCAGCTAACAAGGATTGCATTAAAATAGCGCAGAAGCGCTACTACCAGCGCACACGCGTGAATCACCTTGCCTATCAAAAATCGTACGACGAGAAGAATAAAACCCAGATTCGTGCTCGTAAGCAAAACCCGAAAAGTGAACTTAATTTGATCTAAAACGAACTTAACAGTGAAACCGAAGTTAATTAATTAATTTTAAAAATCTCAGATAAAAAGTCAATACTGATATAGGCACTGGATGATATTGAGAGCTGATGTCCTTGGGGATTTAAGTCAATGCCATTCATCCGGATGGTACTGACGCTCTAATAAGGGTAAAGGCAAATGGGAACAGCTAGGCAAGACCCAATATATACTATTCGTGTGCTATGATGAACGACTGGTAGGAAGGAGTCGGGAGTTGATGTCGGTTCGGTACGCTGTTTTTTGGAGGAAGATTGAAGCGATGCGAAACCTTAGAGGCAAATTGTGAAGTGGCATTCATCTTTAGACTAAAAACTGCGATCTCTTGCTGGACTACTAGGCACAAAGGAACCTACTGCCGAATCTCGGCCTCATACGCTACTCTCCTTTATATAACTAGCACACCACAGCGTAGCACGGAATCTTGGACACTGACTGTGAGAGTTATCGCGAGCCTTCAACATTAGATTCATTGCTGTACTGACGGCGCCCAGCAGCTCCGTTCGGACGGACGTATTTCTTCACACAAAGCAGATTCGCTTGCCCGAGGCAAGCAGCACGGACACAAAGTTGCGCGCGCAATCCTTACAACAACTGACAGGGGTGGTCGTGATTAATTCCGAGATGAATGTCATTTACAAACAACAGCTCTGTAGAGCTCGTGGTCCAAATTAGCTGCTCATGGCAGGCGGAGACCGCTACAACGCAGCAGTACTCAGTGATGCGGCTATGAATCGACAGTATTGAAGGGTTCTGACACATGTTTGCTTCAAACTTTGATGCCCTGTTGGCAAACGACGTTTGGACATTGTTGTGTCTCGCGTTGGTGACTACGCTGACTACTGGGGGCAGTGTTGAAGGTCAAGACAATGTTGCTTATATTTGTTATGCAGCCATGGCTGTCCCATTTCACTTCTAACTGTCCGGCGTGCCATGACATATCGACCTGTTCCTCTAAATGAAATTGCAGCTATTTTCTGGTCGCCCCTTGTTATGTTTGAACGCTGTCTGCGGGATCTGTTGGCCTTCTCGTTGCGATTGCAGCCGCTCACCATTGTATGGAGCAGTGTTATCTCCAAACAGGACAGAAAATGCAATATATCCAGGGTTTGGTCGGCAGGCAGCATGTTTTGGAAACGGGCAACATCGCCCTAGCTGGTATGAACAGTCTCACCAGTGGTGGCGGGCTTGATAGGCTGCGCAATGTAAATGACGGTGGGATCATTCGGGTCGACGAACGCCTTCTTCTGGCTGTGGACAAAGTTCATGTCGATTGTTTCTGTAGAACCAAAGCAAGCAACAACATATTAAGAGTCCGAACAAGCAATACCGGCTCAAAACAGGAAAATTCCAACACGGAAGGCCATTGCACCTTTCTTCTTGCGCTTCTCCATCAGCCGTAAGAACACAGGCAAAACCACGCCGGTTCCACCATTAGCGAAAGTGACCTTCCAAGCAAAATTGCTGCTGCCGTCACTTTCACTACTCTACATTCAACAAATACACCAAAGCGTGAGTCAAAACAAGTCTCATTTTCGATAATATGTCAAGATTCTTACTGGTGCAACGAGTCCCGAGATGCTGCAAGCGCCGAAGATCGGCTGGTTAAATTTCTCATCCGTCATCTTCACCAACGGGATTTCCTGGACATAGTTGCAATTGTATGTAAGACATGACTATCAATCCACAACGCTCAAGGCTATAGGGCTGTACGTACGAACGCCTCAAAGAAAAAACCGTTCTGCGTGGCGCCCTTCTCCGCTACGAAGATGATTCTCTGCGTGGTGCAGTAAATGCGGCCTTTGCCCTTGAAAACATGCCTGCCATCGTATACAACACACATCCTGGTCATTACAAATCGATGACTATCTCCATGGGTTGCTGATACTCACTCTGGAGTCTTGCACTGGAAAGTGATCTTCGCGCGCTGCAAAATGAAGAGCTCGTCTTGGTTAGCCAGTGGTAGCTTCTTGCCTTCGTCATCTTCAAATAGCTCTGGCTTGAATGACATCCTCAGCGCTAGGAATGGTTTGCGTTGGTACCTACGCCCTTGTCTGCTGGAAATGAAGTGTGCATTGCCCTAAGCATAACAGAATAAACACGCCACCCCTCCCCAAAAAGATGAGAAACAGCCATGCTAATAACGACGTTGTCGAACGATATCCAATTGAAGAACAACGCTTACAGTTGGAAGCCTACACGGACATGCTGTCAACTACGATGTTTCTTCACTGGACGATTCTGGCACGACGTCTCTGAGGTCCTTTCTTCATTTGCATCTAAGCTTGCTGCACACTTCTTCACCATCACCGCCATACTTACTGCGAGAAGGCGCTTTTTCTCTTCACCTCATCCATCCGAGCGGTGTGCATTGAAGCAACCTAGACTCGAGGCCCTTGAGGATTCTCCTTCCATCTGGAATCAATCTTGATTATCCACGCACTGCATCCTGCATTCCATTGCCATCTTGCTCGTGCGCTATCTGTGTTGAGGATGCATGCGTAGTTAAAGCTGCTCTGCGCTACGTACCACACAGCGATCTCAGGTTGCATCATTTTTCTCTTGACGAAAGCCCGATCTTAGTAGAAGTCACTGCCTGGGGCACGAGTGTCTTGCGACATCGGAATATTCTGCGACTTGAAGTCGTGGTCGTATGCAAAGCTATCCTGGGACATCGCAAACTTGTCGGTCGACATTTGGCTGAAGGATTGTGTTTGCGCAGCTTGGGTGAAAGGTCCATCCAACCCAATCGACGACTGTGTCATGCCATCTTGAGTAAGCGGGCCCATGTGCCCATCCATGTAACCACTACCACCGCGACGGGGAGCCGCACGTTGCTGCGGCGCTGCCGGGGGATACCCTCCAGCTGCCAATGGATCCAGAGGAGGAATCCCTGCCTGATCGTAGCGTGGGTCAAAGCGTGAGTCTAAGGGAGGGACTGGTCCACGCTGGCGGTTCGCACTGCTGCCGTTCCGGTGAGCACCGCGACCTGGGTGCCTGGGCGGTGGGAACTGCATGTGTGATGGCGTCAAATTGTTCAGCGGACCCTCAACAATCAATTGGTTGTCGCGGTAGTGATTCAGAAGAGTATTCCACAACACCTGCTTCGCCAACACGCGGGATTACCCAACACAATGACGCCGTACTTGGCTCGCGTGAGTGCCACGTTCAGACGACGTTGGTCGCTCAGGAATCCAATGCCTTGGTTTTCATTCGAACGCACGCAGGAAAGGATGATCAGATCCTTCTCACGGCCTTGGAAAGAGTCTACACTTGCCACTTCCACATCCTTATAGAGCTGAGAACGCATTGGTCCATTACGCTGCATGTAACTGACAACGTAGGCGCGCTGCCCTTCATATGGCGTGACCACACCGATCTGTGAAGGCATAACACCAGCCTTCAAGAACGTCGTGACTATCTTCTCCACGTTGCTCGCCTCGGTGCGGTTTAGGTAGCTCGTACCTGACGAGCTGATCTCTTCAGCGCCAAGGCAAATGTAAAAGAATGTAGGCTTGCTCGGATTCGGCCACGGAAAGTCTACGTTTGAGAGCTGCCGTTCACTTGAAGCCACCCCGTTTTGCAATTCGCCTTCATAAAACTCGTTCGACGGGAATTCCGACAGGAACGGGTGCATACGGTATTGCACACGCAGGCGGAAGGGGCGGTGGTTGAGTTTCAGCAGACGGTCGAAAAGCGACTGGTTCAGTCCGGCGTTGGCTGCCTTCTTGTTCATGACCACAGGACCCAATTGACGGTGGTCGCCCACCATCACTACGTGCTTAGCACCCTGGACAATGGGGATCAGACACTCTGGTTCCGTAGCCTGAGTAGCTTCGTCAATCAACACCTGGCGGAAGCGGAAGTTGGACAGACGCGGGTCGCCAGCACCGACGCACGTCGTGCAGATCACATCCGCAGCCTGAAGAATTTCGCGTTCAGCCTGGCGCTTTAGTGATTTGAACCGCTTCTCATCCTGCGATGACAGCTCACCTTGATCATCCTTCAGTTGCATCAATTTGCGCAAATCGGCTTTGTCAGGCGAATCCAACGACTTGATCATAGCGTGTAACGACAAATGCTCCACAGATGACGCTACGGCCTCTCGGCTTTTAGCTGCCAAACGAACAACACGAAGTCCGGTTGCGCTAATCTTCATTGTAAGGTGATCAACGGCAATGTTGCTGGGTGCTGTCACCAGCACTTGACCCATATTCTGTTTTGACATGTGAAACACGATGGATGCCGAAGTAACCGTCTTGCCCGTGCCTGGAGGACCCTGAATCAAACTCAACGGAGCTTCTAGCACGCCTTTTACGGCTTCCATCTGCGGTGGATTCAGCTCAGGCAGTCCTGGCGCTGAGAAATGCGTCCCCACAGAACGCGGAATACGTAGCGGTTGCACATCGACTGCATGCCCTAAGATTTTGTGGTACAAATAACCGGTGAGCGACGTGTCATCCACGGCGAACGTCTTCATGGCCGCTTGCATGCGGTCAAAAGACGTCGATTTCCACACAAAATCCACCAGGTATCCGTCCGTGATCTCGACGGGCACGTTGTTACTGCGCATCTCAAGCGCCACCTCAGACTCCTCAATACGCAATACATGCCCCGTACCTTCCCAGTCCTTTCCATACAACATACTGGCAGTCGGTCCCAGCCGCAAACGAATCTCATCGCCAGGCACCAGTCTCAAATCCGTGTCTGGACGCGAACACGTGAAAATCGCATTGCGCTTTTTGTTCAGACCCGTGTCCCAACGCACCATCACTCCTTCCTGAGTCTGTGACTCCTTCATCTTCTTGTCGTAGTCCGACTCCATCTTCACCAATGGTCCAAAGATGTTCTGGTACTGATAGCCATCATCATAGGTATCCGCGACCTTCACGGGCTCATCATCAATACCCGGTCGATCCAGATCTTCTACCGTAGCAAGAGGGTTATCTCTCCACAATTCTTCAAGTTTCGCGATCTGACTGGATGTGATCTGTCGTGCACGAAGTTGTTCATGTTCTGAGGGCACCTTCACCAACCAGGGCAGGAACGACCTGTCCTCAATCACTGGGAGCCATTGAGACATATCCCAACTCATATCCTTCAGAGCATTCATCTGCAGACAAGGATCTCTGCATAGCAACACCACCACTGAATCCTGTTTGGCAGGGATAAATCCCAATAGAAAAGCGTTGCGACAGCCGCAATTGTAGCACTCCAGCACCGTCTCGCCCAATGGGGACTCGGGATGCAGCGACACCTCCTTGTTCTTGCTGCGCACCAAGTGCTGAATGATGTGGGAGCCGCTCGTGTTGCCTCTAGAGTTGCAGAACCACTTATCAGAGGTCACACACTTGACCACAGACGCTGGATCGTGCAGACCGCAATAAGCGCAGGCATGTTGTGGCAGTTCTCTGGCTGTATAGTCCAGAGCATCCTCATCTGCCGTCTCGTCGAAGGTTAAGCTCTGGAAGTCCCCAGCAAGAGATGCCTCGTCCAGTTGGCTCTGGAAGGTGCTGTCCACGTCATCTGGCGCTTCTGATTGGTCGAAATACGAAGAGGTCGCTTCGTATTGGTCAAAAAGGATCCGTAGCGCCACCAGTCTGGCTGAGAGGTTCCGACGGGTCTACAAACGCGTACTGTGTCTGGGAAGACTGCGACTGCTGCGTGAGGAAAGATTGCGATTGCGACTGAGAAGCCCCGCCAGGCTGCGTCTGCAGGAAATCGTCGTACGCGTCGAAGCCGAAGGCGCGGCTCATGGATCTCGTGGTCGGACGCCGCTTGCTGTTTGTGTTCTGACAGAAGAAAATCGAATTTCGACCAATGAAAACGTCGAATTAATTTACGCCAATCAAAGAGAGACAAGTACGTGGCATTCCTTAAGAGTTTCCTAGAACCGACACACGCACTTCGTAAGCACGTCGCCTCGTTAACTCGTAGGCCTATAACGCTAGTCAAGTCGAGATCTTCTAGCAGGTCTCCTCGACGAAGGATACGCCGATAGGTACATGTCTCGCTACCTGAGCATGCACATGTTCTTGTGGAAAATATTTTTGCTGCGTTGACATCTCGATCCAGCACCACATTACATCACGGACACTGAAGCACGTGCTTCCCACCGAGCTTGTGGTTGATCACACCACATCGCGAGCATGTCTTGGAGGTGTACTCCTCCTCACAGTTGATTACCCGACCACCGGAACGAACCATTTTGTATTTCAGGAGCATCTTGAACCTGTAATGGGCCTGCGCCATCATAGCGCGCTGTGGGGCTCCGGATCTTCCGCTTCAAGACAGCAGCTCTCATCTCGTCCGACGCTGTCTCAGGGGTGGCGTCTGATGCCACCTCGTCAAAGTGCTTGCGTACCATCTCTGCCGTCTGGAATGACGGGAGGAGAACGTTGTAATAGTTCGCAGAGAGCCAGGAAGAGTTTCTGGTGCAAGTCGGTCATGGCCCGTGTGGCCTTCCTCGAAGTAAACCAAATTCGTCGGTGTAGCCGGTATCGCAATCGGCCTTCCTCCGTCTTCGAGCTGGTTCGTCCTCGCTTGTTTTTGGTCCTCTTCCGATCTTGATGTTTTGTCTTGGAGGCATTGTCTATGCGTTTTAGGAGAGATTTCATCTAATCGATAACCTTGGCATGGACGGCGTCCTCCACTGTTGCCTTCGTGGTTGGTCAATGAAATTAGACACTTCAAACCACGGATCAACAGTGGCTCCAGCATCCGCTGGTTGTCAGGGACCCGCTCACGAATGTGGGGGTGCTTGAGGGTTGCTGCATCCCTCGTTGCTTTCGACTCCAGTGCCTCCCTGACTTGCTTCGATCCCAGTGCTTCCGATGTTGCCAACCTTTGCGCTTTATCTTGCACTGCCTGCGGGCTTGATGACGGCTTCCAGCTCCGTTGGCTCCGGCATCCACAGGTCGTCGGCAATACTCTGGTTGAACCAGACGCTCGAATGGACGAGATCCTCCCTTGACCGCTGTTTTCCTTTTGGCTTGCATTTCTTCTTAGGCTTGTCCTCGACGTCTGGTTCAGAGACGATCTCGTCTATTGGAACCCACCGTGTTCACTTTCGTGGTGAAGGTTGTTTGGTCTTGGACCGAGTTGACGACTTCATGTCATGTTGCATATTACGCTGACACCACAGACTATCGACTTGGCAATCCACAACCACGTCCGGGGTTGAACTATTTAGATGACTATCGATTACTCCTAACTCTTCCTCGCGATACCGCCCCCTTGCTGTCTTTCTGGAGTTTCTGACACTGAAATCGCTGTCGGTCTCGTATCCCTACACATGCATTCTGCTCCTTGTTCTTCCATCTGCTGCGACCAACCACTGCAGACCTTGGCCCCAACTTGCACTTCCGTCGTCTCCTACGAAGTGTACTAACTGCTGCATTGAGTGGCATTTTAACATCGCAGTGCGCCCTGACGCCGCCGCGAGACAATTTCGCTCTTAGTTGAGGCGATCGGCCTACAGGTATACGCGGCGCCTTGGGTACCTGCGCAGGGCGTTAGCACAGTGATCTGATGCAAATGCTGTCACGCCATTCTGTCTGATCTGCGAGCCACCCAGTCGCCACCGCCACGACTGCGCGGCGCGACGAGCATTCCTCTCGTGTTGGCACCTGCAGAAGCGCCGAGGATGGCGAAATGGAGCTGCGTTCGTAGCGGAGGACGGTCGTGGCACTGCAACTCATGTGTCAAATGTTAATTGTTTGGTAGTTTGTGTTAGCTGAATTATTATTTATCTAATATAAAGCTGACTACTGCAGCCACAGCAATTCTGCTCTCAGGGTCGAACCAACACGTTCGCAACACGAGTTCCCATTCATTGTCATCAACGTTGTTGGGGCGTGGAGGCAGTCATTTCCGTTGCGTCACATTATACTTCACAACATGGTCTGACATCGCTCTCCCCATGGAATTTCACCTGTCAAAGTTTCGATGACGCACATTCCAAACGAATACACGTCCGACGCAAACGTTGGCGGACGACCCATCAAACACTCGGGTGATTTCCATCGGAATGCACCAAGAGCTCCAGTAGTCTCCTCAGATTGGCCCGCAACAAAGCCCGTCCTCGCAAACGAGTACATTATTTCCCTAGAGATCACCATGGACCATGTTGTGGTCGTGAAGATGACGGAGCCAAGGGATTCTTCGTATATACAGTGCCAGATTTCCCAACGATACCCCTTCTTCTCAGTGTAAGAAACAAGGGTTCCACAAGTTGCCCATTCGCAAACGAAAAATACCTGGCCTTCATGACACGCACCATACAGTTTGATCAAATGACCATGATTCAACGAGAACCACAAGTCGACTTCGTGTAGGAGTTGCACACGATTCTCCGCGTCTTCTTGGTCGACCAGGACTTGCTTCACCACTACATTCGTTCCAAGCTATTTGCCTTCGTAAACTGCTCTGAAGGACCCATCTGCTAAATGGCGTCCTAGTTCCACCTGATGGGGTGGAATGAATCACTTCGGGAGGGCTGTTAGAGAAAATTCTTTTACCCCCAGCGCCGATATGAGGGAAGTATCACCGTGATTTTGAATTTCGAACTGAAGCAAAGCTTTTACTTCCCTATGCTATGTTTCACTTGATAGTTCGGCCAGGAACGTCATCGGATTCGGCAAACAAGAGTACAAGTCTCTGTATTGTTGCTAAGGAGACCTCGCAAAAACTCCTATAACTTTCCTGTAGTGCACAGGATAATAGTGAGCCAAAATCATGGTACCGAGGGGTTAAGCGGAATGGATTTAGTAACTATGGCAGAAAAGTCCTTTTCTAGAACTCGAAGAAGGCCACTGATTCTCCGTCTGCCTATATGGATATGCCATCTTGAATATCCTTAATCGCTTAGAGAGAAAGGGTTATTGGATGTCTTTGCTGCAGTCGTCCCCGTTCTTCAACCAGTTGACAAGCCCTGAGCGAAAAAGCTTCGTGCAGACGATTCGGTCACACTTAATGGATAAAATGCAAATGGGCTAGCAAAGCAAATCACAACAACATAAATTGCCCACCAGATCGCTATATTTGCTCGTCAAACAAGTAACACAGATTTACCAGAAAAAAGTTAGCGGTGTGGTTATCAACGAAGTCAACGAGTACAAAATTGATGGGCAATGCATTGAAGCTACTCTCGATGAGGTTGGCCAGCTCTGTACAGAACTTAAGAATTTCAATGCAGTGAACCGTCCTGTTCTTGAGCGTCTCATTGGCGTTCATGAACAGCTCCAAATTTCGATTGAGCCTCTGCCAGTGACGCTACTGGAGGGTTTTAGTTTGATCCTCCTACGTTTCATCCGCGTACTTGACCAACGCATCTACGCTAGCCGATCTGCTAGCATTTGTGCATCCCGAACCACTGCAGGAAAAAACTGCAGTCTCCATCACATTGATCAACTTTTCCTATACCCACCTGCTCTGAATAGTAATGCTCACATCCACACGTGGCAACCAGGGTGGACACTTGCACGTCAGCAGCAGCTTAAAGTTTCACAAGCCTGTTTAAAAGACCTAAGGCCACTCCTGAACGAACTGAAAAAATACAGCTGAGTGCAGGGAGACGCTAATATCACTACAATTTGAGGCTTGCAACCTCGGGCTCCCTTGCATTTAATCCGAGCAATGCTGTTGTGGCGCTCACCCCAGATCTGGCCATTGAATATGGCGTAGTGCTTCCTATCTGGTTCATTCCTCCCCACCAAGTTGAGTTGGGTCGGCATTTAGCAGACGAAATTTTTGGAGGCGTGTACGAGTCCACATGGCTTAGAGCAGATGTGGTGGTGGTGCAAGTTTTTTCAGACCAAGAAAACGCAGAGAATCAAGCACAATTTCACCCATGTGGTTCTCATTGAATCACGAACATTTAATCAAACTGTATGGTGCATTCCACGAGGACCGAGCGTTTTCATATGTGAACGAGCAGTACTGGGGACATTAGAGTCGTTTGTCCAGGGAAAAAATGATGTGAGATATGGCGCTGCCTATATGAAGCAGCTTTGGGCCTCTAATATCTTCACGATCGTGGCTTCATCCATGGTGATATCAAGGGAAACAACATACTAGTTTGTGAAGACGACATTGTTAAATTAACAGACTTCGATTTGAGCTTCTTTGCGAACCAATTCAACGAGTCCGCGAGTAACAATGAACCTCTTGAGGCGTATCGATGGAAGGCACCCGAGGTTTTAAGTGATGGCTTGCCAACGTATGCGTCGGATAGCATTTCCTTTGGCATGTGCATCCTTGAAGTTCTCACGGGGAGATTCCCTGGGGAAAACAGTTCCAGATCGTGCTGTGAAGCTTAACGTGGCACAAGAAAAGCTCCTTCCGCAGTGCCCAGATGTCACTTATCACGAAAGGAAAGTTATATCCCGTATGTACTGCCCCAACCCAGAGAGCAGAATCACCGCGGGTGCAGTGATTAGCTACGCGTTCGAGCGATATAGTCCTTCCGAAGAATCAGAGAGGTCGCAAATACTCGTTGTGACACCACTACGTTGCGTTCGACATGTGCAATCAATGCTGTTGGATGTTGAAGAGAAGCTGCGGCTCAAGGACACAGCAATACATCGAGATCCGCAAGGCGGTAACGATGTACATTGGTCGAGTACACGACCGAAGCGCAGGAGGATCAGACTGAAATCGTCACTCACAATGTATTTTGTGGCTTTTTAACTGCTGGTTCATCAAATCTGGGACTTAATGTGTGCATGAATCATGACCTCGGCAAGCGGTTGAAACTAGTTTTCGCGTCATGGGTTGACGGATCAACTCGACTTTCTGAGATAGGTTAATGGTCACCAAACCATTGAAGTCGTCAGGGAGATCGGCTGCCCACCACACTCGCGTTTTCCCATTCGTTTAGGGTAACTCCTCCGGGTGTCCGTCCTGCCATTACTCCAGCTCGGTTCTATCGTAAACGACATTGTTGTCGAGGCTGCACTCTCGTTGCTTGTTCCAGTTCTCCAGACATTGCACTCGAATTTATCCGTGTCGTGATCTTCTGAGAATGATATCCAGGCCAGAGCACTCGTGGATCTACCGATGCGATCGGGCATACCGTACTGCTGCTAGCAGTCTCCTCGTTTTCGCTATCGTAAGCATGGTCGTTGTCCTCGATGGCATCATATCCATTTCACTGTTGTCTTTGTCTTATAAAGACCGCGGATCGTAGGTCGAAAGTTGTTGCTTCGTAAGTTGGATATTTGTCGACTTGGTGGTATTGCTGTCGTCGCGTCTTGATGTCGACAACTTGTCGATCTCGTTTAACACTGAAATCGATAGCATTCCGGGGTTTATCACGCGAGACTCGACGGGATAAAGCTGATTAGCCTTCGTTGGTACGACACGCTTGTCTTGCTCCAAAAATTCACATTATGTATAGAGGCAAGTGCCGTCACTCTGGCTAGTCAAGTGCACTGCACAATTCCCACCACGATGGTGCGAATTGCGAGGACCGACACTTGGCGGGTCCATGATTCATTTCGCTAACCGGTACATCGATTTCTGATAGGACTTCAACTCAAATGTAAGTGGAATGCAGTAAGCCGCATCTGGCGACATGTTTGACAAGTTGCAAGCTCAGTTGAGTGCAATACGGAGCTAATGCACGCCGTCCATTCAAAGCCGTCTCTTCCGTCTCTCCGGTCTGGCGCCAAGCTCATCCGACTGACTACGTCAAGTGGGGCCCACTACTTTATTGGAGCCGGACGATTCCGAACGACCTAATTTTTCTCGATTGGTCGCACGTGCCAAGGCTTTCTGTCGTTGACGCATATCGGGCGTTAGTTGGGCACGTGGAAAACGAGCTGTGGGAACGGCACCGGGTCCAGCTCAACTCGATGCGAGCCAAAAGAGCCCAGCATACTGCCCACTCCTGCCCATCATGTCGGTCGCTTGATCATTACAACAGCAGTACATCTGTCGCATCACATGTTTAAATTGGATTGTACAATTTCATTTATTTCCCTAGGTTATCGTCTTAAAAGTGTAGTTCAAGTTGTTTTAAAACGAAGATTTTAAATCTGCTTGCTGTTAAATTTCATCGTTATATACAGGTGTGACACCCGTCTATATCACTTTACGAGGCTGCCGTTTTAGTGACGTTTGTTCGCGCCTATGTGGACGCGCTGACATCGTCGCCCGCTTGTCGTTAGTAGCGAATACCCTCAACAGCCCACAGCGCTGGTACTCACCTCAATTCTCCATGGGACAACCAACAGAGGAACCGTCAGCCGTAATGTCCAGCTCCCGCTGGGATGGGACGGAAAGTGTGGCAAATGCCGCAAACTCATGTCGCGCTGCATGTGCTTCCAGGGCCCCGAGGGCGACGAGAACCCGCCCAAAACATTGACCACGTACGTCCATTCTTCACTGCAACTGCTCTACAGCTTTACTTTTAAATTAACTCTTCTCATACACTATATTACAGATCTGGGGACGTCGTAGATGCTTCTGAAACGCGTCCGCTCTGGAATGCGCTGCGTAAAATGCACCGTAAGTCCTCGGCTGCAAGTCTCATGTTACTACCTCGTAAGGGCTCAAACTCTTCCACCAGAGAGCAACGGAAACGAAGTGAGGTGCTGCCGCCTCTCAGTGCCCCTTCCTCTGGATCGAGAAATCATCGCCGTTCAGACGCCAGACCTCCGACTGCCCGACGTAGCAGTCGAGAACCGATGGCTGAGCCATCACCAGAACGTCCGTCTCACAGCCACAAAGATAGACTGCAGCGTGCTGGGATCACCAGCAGCAGTCCCAACCTCAAGAAGGAAGCTGCAGCCATACGCTCCGTGCGCTCAGCTAGTAGTATGAGCGTGGAGAAGCACAGTAGCAGTCACTCCAAGGAAAACTTTATCGATGGTGGAGAAGGGGAAGATTTAGCGAAGAGGATAACGAGACCGTCTGGGAACTCTAGCACTCCTCTGATCGATCTGCCTACGCGAAATATATGTACACTTGCCAGTCAAAAGCAGCTCGTTCCACCCGCGTGTTCGTCACTTGTTTGAATTCTTTTCGCTGTGATGCATTTCGCATCACAAGTGAACGGCAACTGCAACTGCAACTGCATTCAAGGCAACGAATAAATCAACAATTCACTGTCACCATATTTCCAAGGCACTGGCTTAAGCACTATCTTCTCTACAAGTTTCACCCTCAAAGGCACTTCGAACTAGAAAATAAATTACACCAATAACTACAATTGTCACCCAGCCGGCAACTTCACTCTGCTGGGCTCACCATTATAAACAGGACCCCCTCCTGAAATCTCAATAGTTGTCATTCTCGTTCATAAGCTGCAACACCACATTGAGCTCTTCTCCCGTGAACTCTGGGGCTGCTGGGTTCATTGGAGGTGGCACAGAGAAGCCGCCGTACTTGCCATCGTCATGGTTTTGAGGCGGTGGTCGGAGCACGTGGTGACCTGGGGGCGGCAGCTGCAGGTGCTGCTGGCTGTGCTGCTCATATCCACCGTCTTCCCGCTCCTCTTCAGGTCGTAGAGTAGCATAGTGATTGTTGCTGGAGTATCCTCCTGACCGAGAGAAGGCGCTGTCCGAACTGAGGGAGAACGATCCTCCAGACGACGAATACTGTGCCGATGGGAAGGCTCCGCTGGGTTTCATCCGACGTTGGTCCGATCCATAGCCATGGTCCATCTCCGATGTCCTTTTGCTGTGGTCTTTGGGCAGCATCGTCGGAAGACTGCTGCCCAGGTCAGTGGACCCGAAGAATGGCGTTCCAATGAGTTTGTTCCGCCCCGACGACCCAGTCGGTGGTACGAGCACACTGCTCTTGGGTTTCTCTGGTGGGTAGTTGTTGCTGTATAGGAAACTTCCGGTGGCAGGAGTTGAATGATGGTGGTGGTGGTGCGCGTACGGCAGGTGCTCTGTCGTGTACTCGCGCGTGGTGTCAGCGGCTGAGAAATAGTCATTATCCTTTTCAGAGGAGACTGTGACGATGGAGACAGCTGCAGCGTCTTGTTGCCGCTCCTGCTGTGCACCTACAATGATGTTATGGTGCATCTTCTGGTGTTGTGCGAATTCTTTGTAGTTGTCGCAGCTCCAGTTGCAGTCGGGGATGTCGATGCACCGGAACAGGTTTTGTCCCTCTGGGAAGTGGATGCGCATATGACGCTTCAGTTTCGTGCTAGTGTTGAAGCGCTTGCCGCAACTGGCGAAAATGCAAGGGTATGGTCTTTCCCCGCTATGGATGCGCTTGTGGCGACTCAAGTTGCCGGACGTGTTGAAGCGTTGCGAGCAGCCTTCGTAGTCGCAGGCGTAGGGTTTGGTGCCCGAGTGGATCCGCATGTGGCGCCGCAGCGCGAAGGACCGAGGGAATTGTTTACCGCAGTGGACTTCTGTGCAGACGAACACGTCCTTCTTGGTCTTCTTGGACCGTCGGTCTGGCAGCGGCAAGGGTGTTTCGCTCGGCTGGTAGTTTAAGGAGCTTGTGTCTTGCCGCCACGTCAGACTGGGGGCATTGTTCGACGAGTTTTCGCGCTTGATGAGAGCGGGTAGTGCGGGGTTCACGGCTCCACCGCTTGTGGTTGTCTGGGTGTCGGCCTCGTCCATATGCATGATGAGCATACTGTCGAAAGTTGCGAAGTGAAGGCACCGTGCCATGCCGCGCCGTGGCTTACGCTGCTTTGGTCTTGCTCAGGCTGAAATTCTCAGCCTCAACGCCCTGTCGCTCCAAAATGTACATACGCGGGGCGACGCGGCTGTTCCGAAGCCCATCATCCTTTTGTTCCTGAGCAGAATCGGGGACCAAATGCAGACACCACCAAAAGCTTTTAAAGTAGAAGCCACTACCCCCTAATGAACGTATCCACCAAAACGATTCGAAACTGCAGAGCACCATGACAATCGAAACATGAACTCATGATAGAGCTTTCAAGACCATGGAGACTGTCGTTCAGACAGAACTGCTCACCGTTAAATGGCTGATATGGCTTATTTTCGCGCTGCTTGATCGACGTATCCGCCCATCCTATGCAGAAAGTGAGTCGGCCCATCTGTCGTGTTGCTTGAAGCTCGAAAAGCCGCTTGCATTTTGACTGACTTGCATCGCAATAGCATTGCTACCTGCTCTGGAAGCTCCGGTCTGGAACTGGCCTGGATTTGCAGCACCCACCTTTGGCTGCAGCGCGTTGCACCGGTAGCAGCGCCTTCGGATCGATTACACATACACACACTTCGTAAACGCTTGACGATCCCAAGCTGTCGCCGACATGTGTCAGGTGGTGCTACGCTTCAGTTGACAGCGATTGACTGTCAATATGACTGCGAATCTGGCGGCTGTTGTCGTCATCAGGCTGCGTGTACCTTCAAAGAATCTTCCTGTATTCGAGTGCAGTTTGGATTCGCGCTGGAACTCAGGCTGTGAGCCACCAGAGACGAATACTCTACATAAACGATATCGATACTCTCCCGCCGTATGAATGAGTCAAAGAGCGTTGAAGCCATTTCAACTGGCTTTTCTCTGGCGGCAGAGGGTTGCCCATCTTCTTGCATTTGCATCCATCCTCTGTCTATCAGCTCATCATATCTGGATCGACCTATACCTCAATTAAGTGTCGTGTCAGCGGCTTTTCTGAGCCAAACCACACCGAGACAACTTCCACATCGGTAAGGTGATCCCTTCGAGTAAGTCGCCACAGCTGGATGTGATGCGCAGCGTATCATCTCAGGTCCTGTCTCTGCACGAAATCCTGTCAATCGATAAAGTACGATACAGGTTGAAGTGGATGCCATTGTCAAGAGTGCTTATCGCGCTTTCAATTCGAGACGCAGATTCGCTTCGTGCTATGTATCCTCCATAGTAAGATCAGTTTAGCATATCGAAACGATTGTAGCACGGCTGGTACCCCCTTGGTTTCACCTGCAATGCCTAACGTTGTGTTATGCCAAAGAGATCTTGCTTCCTTGATCGTACGTAGCAGATGCTGATCAAGTAGGGATGACCCGCTTCAACTGCGACCGGACATGGCGATGCGCTTTGTCTGTTTTTCATGAACTGTTCGGGGAGTCGGCACGGATGGGACGGCGGACCGTCGGGGGATGCGATGGAGACTTTGCACAGGCGCGGAAGCAGCTTGACAGCGCATGACTCTTCTGTAGCTATATCCGTCCACAACATAAAGCGCCCGCAAAGGACGTTCGCAACTCAAGGGAGGATGAACATCGTTCAGGCCTCGTTCCAAGCCTCCTTTGACTCACGGGTTGATCGTCTCAGCGAGGCCGATCTAGATGACTTGCGCGTGGTAAAAGCAGGAAGATAGATCTGGTCATTGCCTAGGGTAGCTTAGCCTGACATTGGTACTATGAGTAGATCTTCCGCTACTTCGATACAGACGGCGATGGCGCCGTCGCAGCCGATCAAGCCTGTCGGATGTTCGCTTTGGTGCGTGTATTATCGCTCTTACGTACTGTGTCATTGCCTACTTGACACGTGTCTGGTATGGTGCTCAGTTGGGGCTGGCAGTGAATGCAGCTCAAGTCCACGAGCTCGGAGAAGTCTATCTCAATGGTATAAGCACCGTGGAAATGGAGCATAAACGTCTAGCTAACTTTAGTCGTGTTGTCTAGAGTTCATGAAGATCGTTGACAGTCATGTGGTGCAGCCACCTCCCATGGCAAGTGCGTCACCCGATGGCGATATAGCGGAAGCAGTCGGTCATCCTACAGTGACGGAAGGCGAGACTGCATCTGATCAAAATGCGTTGCCAGGCGTTGACGAGGATGTAATTATGCAACATAATGACAAAGCGCTGGAAGACGAGTGGAGACTGGTCGACACGTATCGACGAGGGCTTGTTAGCATGCAAGAGTTGCAGCGGTTCCTTGCAAATTGCCGATCGACGATATCTGAAGACGACCTCGTGCGGTTCCTCGAGACTTACGGCACCACAACGTACGTCGCCTGGAGATTACGACGCAGTGTAAATTGACAGGCATCAGACTAAACCGGTCTCTCTGCCATGCAGGGAACAAGATGAGGGTGAGGAGCTGAAATTGACCAAGGAGGGATTCCTGAAGTTTCGACACGAATATTCGCGGAAGAAAATTGTCCTCTCTGATGACGACTTTTCTTCAGACACGGACGAGGAAGAGGGCGCCCTGAGCAATGGTACCTCGCCACAACAACATCCTGACCCCACCACTCCTCCTAGCATGGGCTCCTGGTAAATGAGGGCGTCAGTGATGGAACTGCGCTACGAACGCAGTATCGCCATGCGGGGCGTGGGCCCAGTGACGACGCGTGCAGCTCAAGCGGTCATACTCTCAGTAAAGAGGATGCCTTCGTCATCAACCCGGACGAACTTGTGGAGAGCGATGAAAGTGACGAGGAAGCTACCACACAACATGGTTAGGAGGCCTCACCACTGAGAAAGTTAATGCAGAACGCAGCTACTGTGTTATTTGACAGCTCCAATACAAAGCTGCCATCTTTATTTCCATTGCATGTACTGATAGCAAAACCTAAAGTGATCCAACGACTTGGAATGAGTGCCTAGATTTGCATTGCTGTCCATGTAGAGACAGCTTGTGCGACCACTGTCCAAGATGGGAGTACATCTGAGAACTCTTTCATCTCGGGAGTCGTGACTTCGAGGAAATGACCCACGAAAGCGACATCGATCGGCTTGTTGGACTCGGCCTCGATCCAGAAATGGTATGTTGACGGCACGGTGCCACTGCAAAACTGAAGGATGTACGCGTCTTCAGCCTCTGGAACAGGACCATTAATGCCGTTACCCATAGACCTACACAGACATGTTTTCAAATGCATCGGTCAGAAGGGTTATCAGAATTGCAATTCGCAGAACTGTAGTCACGCACCATGAAGTCAGTTTGGTCTTCTTCGCATCGATGAAGAGGTTTAAATGGGATGGCCCCGTGAACACGAAGTGGATTTTACGGCGGTCAGTCTCCTCCGAGTATGTCGATGATAGTACTTCGAGTCTGTCAAGAGCAAAACAAAGCAGGTGAGTGGGTTTTGTCTTCGTCGCCGACTCATTTGCTCCCAGTCAAAAACTTACTTAGCCTTGTACTGGTCGCTAGGAATTGCAGGTGCAGCAGTCTGCAGGTACCACGACTTGTCCTCGGGAAGCATGTGTTTCACGGGAAGCGACCACGGCATGTGCCCGTACACGCTTGCTTGCTCATGTAGCTCAACAGGAGCCACATGCACGCGTGAGTCCTTCCACTGCGTGGAGGCCAAGTGGTCCTTGATGGGAGCAGGTCCACGGAAATCCAGCGAGTTAATCCATAGTCCTGAGTCCGTCTGAACGGTGCCGTTGGGCAGCACCACCTCTCGCTGAACATGCTGTAGCATCAAACGCTTCGGACAGATATCCGAGTATGGATTCCTACAAGATCGCATACCAGGAGTTGGCAACAAACGAGACCGTCAGAGTCAAGTTCACGTATTCTAGCAAACTCGTTGCACGTTTACCGAATCGAGGCGTAAGCGGTCGATGCCAAAGTGAGGATGATGCAGATGTTGCGAAGTAGCTGAAGCTGCTTCACTGGGAGGAAGCAGAATACGCGGCCGGAATACGAGACCATAATCTGCAGCAGCAAAAGCAAACATGAACGTTAGCACGCTTAAGTTCGCTTTCAACAAGGAAAACATAGCCATACTCACCACCAGGATTTCACACAGCAAAAGCGACAGCACGACATCAGGAGGAATTACTGGACCACTTCGACCCAGCAGCGGGATGAAGAACATCAGCGCGATCGCGAAGCAGCACATAGTGTGTACTACAGGGATCACCATCGCACCCAGAGAAATGCAGATGTACATTGTTGATGAAAATACGTGGAAGCGCTGCAGGACTTGGCAAACCACTTGACCAACTAGCGGGAAGAAGATCCACACCGCTAAAACGTAGCTCGAAATGATACCCACTTGCATGCAGATCAGCAATGCCACCATCCAGATGCACATCATGGCCTCGAACAAACTCTCCTCTAGGCGCCAGAGTGCCTCAGCTGTCACCTGGGCTTTCTTCTTGTCCAATACCGATGCTAACTGATGAAGCATTCCTGCGAGTGCCGGGGAAAGGAAGAGGCATCCTGCCAAGTACGGCTCGGAATACCACGGGAGAGGTGCATACAGACTGAGCAGCACGCCAACCATCAGCGATGAACCAACTGCAGCACCAAAGCACCGCATCAAAAGTACAAACGCGTTTAAGCGCTCTGAAAATGTGACGTGAGAGAGCAAGAGGTACAGTACCGCCAAGATGAGCACTCCTCCGCATATCATGAAAGTCATCTCCTTGCTCGCGGTAACCATCGTAAGGCCCATAACGTCGGAGAAAAACGTATTGGAACTCTGTGGATTGGTTGCAACCTTTAGCAGACGCCCCGGTTCGTTACCGAGTTGGTTCACCACGCCAACAATATTATCGCCAAGGCGTTGAACAGCACCCTGCTGAATCCGCGAGACATCATCTAACGTTGTGTGGTAGACATACCCGTTGGCGATGTACGCAAAGTCCATGCCAGCCACGTAACCAAAGTCCCGATAAATTCGGTAGTCTGTGTCAGCAGGGATAATGCCTGACTGGAAAAGTTCCTGTGCAATGATGCTGGCATGTGGATACTTGGCACCTTGAGCATAGGCCAGAGCGAGCTCGTCACTGCCCGTTTGGAAGAGCAGTTCGCGCCCTCCAGCTCCTGCTGCCTCCAGGTTGATAAAAGCTCGGATCGTGTCTGTCCATGGATGCTGCGTGATGAACCCGTGGGCTGCCTGCATAATAGTCTCCTCAGCACCGTTAAAGTTGAACACCAGCGTCGCGTGCTTTGGTGGGTTGAGCACAAACAGCCGCAATAACTCCATCATGATGGCGATATTTACGCCATCATCCGAAGCTGCAGCTCCACCAATTGCAGCATCGTAGTGCGACGAAATCATCAACGAATTGTTGAGGGCTTCAGGAGTGGCATCAGCAGGTGAGACTTTCACCAAGATATTGGTCACATTAGCGTAGATATTCTGGAATTGTGCAATGAAGTCCAGTCCAAAAGCACCTAATTTAAAAGTGAAAAACAAACAAATACAATATGTTGAGTGCAATTACCACAGAACACAACACTCAGAAGCTGGTTTGGAGTAGTACCCGATGGCCTCTGGACATCCACTTCAACGCTAACTCCATCCGCTTTCGTCTTTTTAATGTTCTCAATCTACAACAAAACGTTTTGACACGACAATAAAAAATAATACCCATAAAGCACACATTAGCCTAACCTGTTGACATGAACGCTTTACCTTACCTTGGTTAAGATCATTTACCTCTTGTAACAAATATTTAGGTGTAAGTTCTTCATTGGCTTTCGTGCCCACTGGACGGTATCCAAAGCTCATAATCTGGTCCAGTATAACTCTAGCTCTAGCCTCAGAGAACTCCTCGGGAGGAGCATCCAGCGCTTTAGGTGCTGGCAGCCATGTGTGCCAGAAAGTGACGAGGCCAAAGGTACATGCGTAAAATGCCACAAACCCCAGGACGATGAGCCAACCACGAGGCACGGAGGCTTTGAAACGGTGGCGTCCCTTCTTCAGGGCGTGATAGGACGTGTGTGCGGACACTGGTAACGGAGATGCTGCTGGAGCTACTGGGCGACGGTGGCGCATTTCCGCCATGGTTGTCAATGACCCTGGCGAATTCAGGAATGGACTGATTGGAACAAGGTGAAGCGCATCTTTCTTGTAGTAACAGATATATGTATATTTAAGTGAACATATGCATTGTACAGAATGATGCCATTCGAAAGGAATCAGTAGATTGATTTTGTAAAAGAATTCTTTTAAGTTGAATATAAATTCATAAAGACAATTGGTAGATAGAGATTCTGATGAAACGCGACATGAACCGGATCCCAATCTTATCCTTGTTATCAACCCAAAATAAGCTAATTTTGGCTTATTGTGCCCAAAATTACATGCGTTGATGATGCTTAGATCTGGTGACAAGGATGTCACGGCTCAACGTGTGCATGACTCCATTCGCAGAGACATCGTTTGCTTTGACACACTTTGATAGCGGCTTCATTCGTCTTACTTTATAGTATCTCTTTCCGAATGAGTGGACTCAACAATCTCCAGGTACTCTGTTCTCGACCTAGTCCTTCCATCTCTTGTGCCATACAACAGCAGCGGCATGTACATCACTGCGGTGAAAGTCACAGGGGAATCAGCTCTCATATACAGTGGAGCTCCCCTGCGTCCGTCTTCATATCTATCTACAACAACATTCTCCATCCTTCGCCTTCTATACAGTTGGCGTGCGTAGCTCCTGGGCTCCGGAAACTTCACGTAAAGAAGTCGCCTGCTTAGGAGAACTGCAAGGTGCTGCGCCAACGGGAAACATCGACGACGACTCGACTGTGGGTGCAACAACTGGCAACGCAGCTTCGATCTCTTTGCTGTAGTTGCGTAGAATCCTCGACGCTCGCTTCGAGCGTGGCCGTCCCATGTCCACACTGCATTTCAGCTTCATCACTGGCGATGGTGTGCACATGTTGAAGGTCGAGGAGCGTCCGCCACTGCCAGGGGTGCAGCTAACCGACGTCTAGCACTACTTCCTCCACTTGATAGGAACTTGCTTTCCAACTTTGCCACAAGTTTCATTTCTCTCGGCTTTTTGCTGGGTGTGCGCAACGGCGTTGGCAATGGTTGCGGCGTCTGCAACTTGCGGATTCGTCTGCAGAACGGCTCTGCGTCTGGCTCTTCAGGGTCAAAGTAGACCCCCACCGCTCCGCTGTCATTGGCCACTCGGATGTTCACAGCGTCGTCGTCTATCAGGACAGTGTCTCGGTTGCAGACTGGCATACTCAGCTTCTCTCCCACTTGCAGTGCTGCGGAAATCATGAACGGCAACTTGTAGTGTCTGTCTAAATGGCGCCCGTCCGTCTGCCACAGTGGCATAAAGTCCTTGGTATCAGCATGCGTCAATGTCCAAGCTGAGTCGTCTCCTCTAACCACCAATTGTTCCACCACGTGCGGAGGGAAACTCAACGCTAGAACCTCCTGGATAAGGGGAACTTGCGGACTAAACGTCACAATTGCCACTGAAATGTCGTTTTCCAGCAGCAATGGCACCAATAACAGGAAAAAGCGGCGTACATGAGGACGTAAAGCCTCGGCAGATTGTGTCCATGTGCCTCCGGTGTGAACCGTAACGAAGGTGGCGTCGAAGTCGATGCACACGAGCTTGGCACCGATGGAGCGGAGCGTCGCAGATACCTCCAGCGCCTGCGCCTCGACTTGGTCGACGCTCAGTCGCCGCGCCGGGAGCGCCATTAACAAGTCTCTTGTGTCCGTATGGAATTTTGTAGGGGCTTGGAAAAGACGGTAAAAGTTTTGAATTTTGGAGGGAAAATTTAAATTCTGAGAAAACGCGATTTTATCCCAAAAAAGGTCAATCGACCCAATAAGGCACCTTTCGACCAGATAAAGCACGTACGTCACACGCCCAGTCGCCAGCGCCGTCGCTAACGCCGGTCAACGTCCGCACCAGTTGGAACCCAAAGTTTAGACCTCACGCAAGCCGGTACGTGCGCTCATATCAGCGGTTTTCGCATCCATCTATCCACTTTCGCCTGGTGGATCTTTGGCTTCAAATCCGTCGACATGTCCACGAGCAAAAAGTCTGGTGGTCGTCGTTAACAGTGCACAAAGTAGTAGTACATAGAGTTGAGTTGATATGGAGACGTAACGGGTGAACCGAACCAAACGCTGCGTTTACTTCATTAGGCTTCCACTCTCATAGCGCTCTCTCAATACTACATTAAATAGACTTTCACATTACTCTCTTTGTGCTATCCTTCTCCATCTCTGTCTTTTATCACGGCGCCGAGCTAATCTGGAAGAAGCTGCTGGTTTGGAAGCGCGCCGGGTCATCGGCATCCGACACTTTAAGGAAATACTTGGGACCCGACTCCATGCCCCACGGCACCTTGTGATATGTGAAGAAGCCCGTGTTGGGGGCCTCCTTGGCGATGAGTGTCGTGGCGCTCAGTCCGTCCTCCAACAGCTCGATACACAGCTTCTGCACTTTGTTGTCTAGCACTTTCCACTCGATCTCCACGGGTTTGCCTCTTGTCCAGACCGTCTCCGGCCCTGGTGACACCATGGCCACCATGGCTTCACCTTCCTCGTGGCTCTCTCCTACCATCTTGTCCGGCCCTGTGCTCTTGCCGTATACTCGCCAATGTGGCAGATTATGGTGTGTCTTCAACGAATGGGGCAATACTGGCTGCAACGGCGGGGACGACGGCGGAAAGGTGCCCCCAAAGGGCGTCATATCATAACTCCGCCGCCTCATATTGGCTCGACTGTCGGCTGACATGGCACTGAACGTGTGCCTTCGATGGTCCAACGCTTCCTGTTGCCGCGTCATAATGGCGATGGAGCCGGTGGATTTCCGTAGTAGCGTCTGTTTCAGCTCCTCCATCTCGTCATACTCCGCTTCCTCCTCTTGTTGCTGTTGCTGTTGCTGCTGTTCATGTGAAGCTGTTTCTTGTTCTTCTGCAAGTCGCTCGGGCTCCTCTTGTTGCTGTTTCTGGATCATCATAGCCGGAGACGGGGAGGGAAGGAACCTTCTTGGCTTCCACCAGAGATTTGGAGGACTGTGGTGACGGCTCGCTGCTGCTGTTCGTAGGGCTGGCACTAGAGCTAACCACAGGTGCGACGGTATCCATAGAGAGACGCTGATACACTGCAGCGGCGAGTGCGTTCTGCTCGGTTGTGGCCATAGGCTTGTGGTTCGTGTCTACGGCCAACGGTGCGGTCGACGACGACGAAGTGCTCAGGAAGGGCCGCAAGAGACAATGCACCAGCAGCAGCCCGAGACGAGCGAGGCGGGCGCCCCAGCGCTCTCCGTCGGCCTCTTTGCCGCTGTACCGGTGGTCAATAATGTCCCTCGCGCGGGTGACTAATCTCCTTCCGCGACGCGTCAAACAGTCGAGCGTAGCGGTAGGAAAGCTGTCGAAACAAATATCGGGAAATCAATCGGCCTCGAGTTTTCCTGTGATTCGGTGGGGATTCACGAGATCGTGTAGTGTTGTTGGCTGGCTAAATGGGAAAATGGACCGACAAGTGCCGCGGTTAGCGCCGCAACAGAGCAGTGTCTAAAGCGAAAGTGACCGAGTTGCGTGCGCCCCGCCCAGCCGCGGGCCCCTAGACAGACGAATCCACCGGGGTCGTGCGTAGGAATCAACGAATGAGCGCTCGCCGCGGGCAGCACGCGACCGCAGAAGCGCCAACAGCCCAACGCACGCACCTTCCCTATTCGTTCGCTCGGCCAAATGCACCCTATTTTTACCGGAAACAGACTGAACCAGAAACGGGACAGCACCATTTTCGCCGCGCTCAGCGCAGCACGTCGCGCGAGACGTGCTGCGCCCGCCGAAGGGGAAGAGAGTACTCTTTCCAATCGAAGCTTAGGCAGTAGTCTCCACTGCCGGCGGTTAGAGGCAGCGCGAGTTCAAGCTGCGCGTGGACCTGATCTGGCACGCGGTTCTTTGTGACGAAAATCGAGATTTCGCCGAAAAAAGGCAACTATTCCCCTACCCGCGCATTTTGCTGAGTCGGCGAGCAGCTCGCTGAACCGTTCCACATTGAAGGCACTCACTGCCAATGGCGTCAGGGCGCTCACGCCGGAGCCACAAGCCCGGCGTAAAATCAGGTAGAGTGCAGGGACAGCGGTCCGGATGGGGCCGTCGCCAGGATGCATGTCAGTCGAGTGGCGGCGGGCACGAATCACGGAGACACCCAGTGACGCCACGAGATACGTGAGGTTATGGCTGCTAGCGTCTCTGTTGCTGCTAAATGGCCTGGGCGGTCGTGGTTAGCTCAGCGCCAGCTGGTGTGGTGAAACGTCACCAAAATCGTGTTTTCGGCAGAAAACGACATACGGTGGGCAAACGGGCCAGCGTGAGTACCAAGCTGTATAGTTGCGGAAAATGGTATTTTGGACCTCCGTGCGGAGACAAACGTGGGAACATCGCCATTCTCATGCGATTGTGAGGTCCCTGCGTCGTTGTCGCTGTTGCGGCCGACTCGGCCGACGACCTCGGCGACGATGCACGACGCAGGCGCCACATAAACTTCCGAGCAAGAAAGCCCTTTAGCGCTAGGCAAAGCTCATCGCTGCTGCCCAAATGATCAACCGCAGACGAGGGTCTATGTAGAGGGAGTGAGTGGGCCAGAAAAATAGCGGCAAGGGGGCGGGCACCGTTATTCTTGCATGTGGCCCGGACCCACGGGATGCGTTTCGATGACCTGCTTGCTCGAAAATCTTGCCGATCACGACGCTGCATATATACCTCGACCGCAAACAGGCCAGTGGCATGTGCAAGTCGGGCCCCGGCATGTCTGCCGAGCCGCTCTATTAGTGCTGGCATTAGCTAGTCGATCGGCTCGATCAGCTCATGCTTTCCCGTTGGCGTCCAGAAGTTGAAGCCACGTACGTCGAGGTCAATGTATTCTTTATGGAATTCGAGCTGCAAGGTTCGAATTCTGCAGCATATTCAACTCAAGTAACGATGATGATGATGCAAAATATCCAATCGATCTCTGCCTCATGTTCGGGCGGAAGAACGCGCCGATTGGCTCGACCGTTTCACTTTGAAGCGACGCCAGCTGACGCTCGGCCAATCGCAACTCGCGAGCCAGCCAAATGGCCGGGCTACGTCCGGAATAAGAAAAGTAGCCAGACCAAGTTGAAGTGAAGTGAACCGAAGCGGATGCCAAGGCTGCAATGTCATGCATGCTGACATTTACACCTCATAGAGAACTATCCTATGGATAGCGGCACTGGATACTATATTTCACTGCCTCTCCCCGTGCCAGCTTCCGATGTGATGGCCGCGCTGTGAAGAAATGGGATATCATATTAGCTACAGCTTTAAAGAGCTACCGCTGCGACGGGCTCCGATATTCTCGTGAGTGATGATCCCCCGTTATGACGGTCTGGTGGGTGGAGTTGTCCTTGCCTGGTATTCACCGAGAATTTCAGCGAGATGGATAGGTGAATGCATCTCTTCGTCTGCAGCGTGAATAGCATCAGTCGAGGGCAGCCTCCAGCACGTGCGCATATAGTTGCGTCCCAGTCGGAGACATCTCACCGCGAGCGTAATTGATCCCGTCTTGGAGAAGCTCCGAGCACAGGTCCCAGAGAACTGTCCTTGTGGCCGCCGGCGACACGCACAACAGTTGCTGAAGGTCACGATTCACAAGTCTCCCCGCCAACGAGGGCGACATCGGTTTGCTGATGTAGAACGCACTTCGCTCTGATCGCGTGATGCAAAGCATATGGAACTTGTGCATCGACACATAGCCCATTGTTGTTTCAGCGGGTCCAGGTTGTTTGCCACAATCTCCACCGGGTTCACAGCGTCATGCCTTTTGGGTGGAGCTGGGTGCAGTAGTACGTGTAGC
The DNA here is from genome assembly GCA_008080845.1 of Phytophthora kernoviae. Taxonomy (NCBI): domain Eukaryota; phylum Oomycota; class Peronosporomycetes; order Peronosporales; family Peronosporaceae; genus Phytophthora; species Phytophthora kernoviae. The sequence continues at coordinate 165,147 of VKKV01000075.1, read as the reverse complement.
AGCTTGTCCGCTACGTGCCTTGCGACAGCGACAGCATCTCCATGCTCTTCATACAGTAACGCGTCGGTCCAACGTAAGCGTGACACAAGGTCCGTGCGTGCTTTCGGCAGGATTGACATGCGAGTTAGTCCGCGTACAACTAATAAGTAGATGTTGGTCAGTGTGCCGAGATGGCACGGAGCGCGATGAACCGCGGCTCGGCTTGGGTCTTGGCATGAAAGCTGGTTGCAGAAACCAGACGGAACAATAGCATGACAAAGGTACACTGCTGTTTGGAATGCACCGCCTGCGACGACGGCTTCGAGCTGCAAACTGCTGCTTGCATTGACTGCAATATCAGGTCGCCTTCGCGGACCTCGTCTGCTTGGGGATTGCAACGAGTGCTACGCTTGCACGACGAATCTTATTCCAGAGCAGACGGGCTGAAGACCACATGACGTTTAGCTCGCCGTGCCTTCGCACTGAGAAGGAGGGCAAGCTCCGTGTGCATCTCGCAGTCGCTTAGCACTTCGCCACGGAGCTCAATCAGCCTCACTGCGACGGGAAAGCGCATGGATGATGTGACCTCTGTTGGTCATCGACACGAACGCGTTGTTGAAGCTGGTGGCGACTCCTTCTAATCGAAAAACGCTCGAGCGTGTTGTTCGATGCGAAAGGACAATGCTTGATGAGTGCGCTTCAGTGCGCGACGGCAGTCTTCTGCTGCGACTTGCAGCCTGCGGTGCCAAGCTGCCTTGACGTCCTTGTTTTTCACGTCTCGGACTGACTTGCTCTGGCTCACTGGGGGCCTAGTGAGTCAGAGCTGGGGCATAGAACCTTCAACAAGACCAAGGCAATGTGGCGGCACAAATCCCCAGACAATTTTTGACGTGAGGGCGGATTGATGAGGACTGTCTGCTTCCATCCTCTCTGCTCCAAATACCGCCCTCGTCCGCTTATTATTTCGCTGCTCTCCGCATCAATCGCGGTCAAAACCATTGCACCGCGTGAGGAACGACACGTGTAACTAAGGCCGTTAAGGAGGACAGTCCTGCTGCTAACATTCGACAGTTGTTGAGCGGCTATAGTTCTTGGCGAAGGACGGCAGTCAGTTCGTTGTCACCTTTACTGTCTCCGTCACGGACAGGCTCGGCAGGAGGTAGAAGCCAGCGCCACGACCGTCCTTCGCTACGAACACAGCTCCATTTTGCCATCCTCGGCGCTTCTGCAGGTGCCAACACGAGAGGGAATGCTCGTCGCGTCGCGTAGTCGTGGCGGTGGCGACTGGGTGGCTCGCAGATCAGACAGAATGGCGTGACAGCATTTTCATCAGATCACATTGCTAACGCCCCGCGCAGGTACCCAAGGCGCTGTGTGTACCTGTAGGCCGATCGCTTCAACTAAGGGCGAAATTGTCTCGCGGCGGCGTCAGAGCGTAAAGAGCCAATGCATGTTTGTTAATTAGCACCAATAACATAACATGATATGATATTGATGTTCGTAACTCCTCACTATAGAAAACACACACATTTTTTGCCTGCAGCCATGGCAGTTGGCGAGACGGCGCCGCTTCTGCCTCTGCACGCGGCGGGGAAACGAATCGACAGGCTACGGATAAGTTAGAAGGACTGAAGCAACATGGAGGACGCGATACACCGGGAGCTCGTGCTAACTGGCTCTCCCGTGTGACGTTCAGGTGAGTATCTTCGACTAGGAGGGATTATAACATTATCGGTTAATAACACTGCCGATTGTAGCTGGCTAGGGCCGTTGTTAACGCAGGGAGCTGCACAGCCTTTGCAAGCCGAGGATTTGTGGGGACTGGAGGATGGAGATGATGCTGTACGAGTTACTAACAGACTGAGAGAAGCATTGGAGACTGGGGAGAGCGATCGATCGCTATGGGTCCCCATCCGGAAGGTGCAGTGTTGAAGTTGTATATCTGTTAAATGTTTTAATATTTGACTTGAAAATTGTAAGTAAAATTCTAACCTGTACAACATAACGATGCAATTTATAGGCTTTCGGCTTCAATATGTATGTTGCAGGAGCATGCAAATTGGCTGGAGACTGTTTTGGCTTTGTGGGACCAGTGTGCATCAATGGTGAGATAGCTACATTGTCGACGCTTTCGTTTGTATCGTTAACGAACCACTTGATGAAACAGCCCTGATCAAGTACGTGGAAGACCCGAAGACTGCTTGGTTCTCTCCATCATACTATGGCTACATTCTCAGCGGCACACTGCTTGTTGCGTCGATGCTGCAGACTTTATGCCTCCATCAGGTCCGTCCGCTATGTGGGTCCTGCACTTTCGTGGGACCGGTTGGCTGACCGTGTGTGGCTTCCTGTTGTTGTAGCATCACCATTTGGTGATTCGAGAGGCAATTCGCGTGCGCTCTGCACTGACGATGCTCGTCTACGAGAAATCGCTGACGCTGTCATCGCAGACTAAGAGCTCTCTGGGATCTGGAAAGATCTTGAACCTGGCCACGATTGACTCGAATCGAATCCTCGAGCTGTTCTACATGAGTACGTGTGGATACAACATCATGCATACTGCTAAAGAGGGGGCGTTTATCGTATGAGTTAGCTAACATCCATGTTCAGTTCACTATTCTTGGGCAGCGCCAATTCAATTGGTCATTGGAATGCTGCTTCTTGTCCACTACCTTGGCGTCGCCTCATTTGCAGGTGTTGCCATCATGATTGTGCTGCTACCAACGAGTGCGGCGTTTTCGTCGAAAGCAGCAGCGATTTCTAAAAAGATGCTGGAATGCACGGACAAGCGATTAAAGTTCCTGACCGAGTTATTCCAGCACATTCGAGTGATCAAGTTCTATGCCTGGGAAAGCGAAATGCTGGAGCAAGTCGATACGATTCGCGGGGAAGAGCTCAGTTTCCTCAAAAGGTGATCCTTTGGAATGCATACGGAAGGGTAATCCTTCAAGCTGGACCCGTTCTTGTGTCATTCGGGACGTTCGCGGCCTACTCGTACATCAAAGGGACCCGCTTACGCCAGACAGGGCCTTCACCGCGATTACGCTATTCAGCATTTTCCGCCTACCTCTCATGGCCCTGCCGCAGGTTTTCTCGTTGATTTTCCAAGCCAACGTGTCTATCAAGCGGCTTGAGTCGTTCCTTTTCTCGAAGGCCACAAGCGCAACTCGACATCGCGGTCGGCTTCGTTCATCTCTGACCCTTCCTTCGAGATTCGGCACGCAACGTTCAAGTGGTCAAATGATGACCCTGGGATGAGCCCAGAAAGCAGAAAAGGAAGAAAAATGACCCCTCCAGCCCAGCTTTCTAACGTCACTATCTCAATCCCAAAAGGCAAACTTACCCTCGTCGTTGGAGCGGTTGGAAGCGGCAAGTCAACCCTCTTGTCGACACTACTGGGGAGCTGCAACCAGAATATGGTGTCGTACGTATTCCCAGAAGCTACGTGTCCTACGCTGCTCAGACGCCGTACCTAATCAATTCAAGTATTCAAGACAACATTCTCTTTGGCGCCCCATTGGACACGGCCCGCTTGCACCGAGTTATCAAGAGTTGTGAGCTGGAGAGGGAGCTAGCGCTACTCCCTAACGGCTTCCAGAGTGAGATTGGTGAGAATGGTGTAACATTGAGTGGTGGCCAGAAACAACGTCTTTCGATCGCCCGCGCCGCGTACGCTAAGGAGCAGGAGCTTTACGTGTTTGACGATGCTTTGTCTGCGTTAGACGCACACGTTGCCACTCGTGTCTTCAATAATTGCTTTAACGAGGCAACAACTGGACTCTTGGCTGGTCGTACACGAGTATTGAGTACTCATTCCTTGCAGTTCGCTCATTTGGCCGACTGGATTATCGTCATGGACAAAATGCGGGTCGCTGAGATGGGGACGTTCGAAGACCTGATTCAAGTCACGCCGAATGGGAAATTCGCAAGGATGATGCACTCATATGAGCGAGTTAAAGATGAGGCAGTGCTAAGCGAAAATGGGGCTCGGATGGCCAAGCTGGTCAAATTTCCACCAGCAAATCGCGCTCAAACTCAAGCAATGACGGAGGCTCTGCCCCTAATGGCAATGGTGTCTTGATTCAGGACGAGGAAAAAGCAGAGGGCAATTTGTCGTGGAGTATCTACTCGTCGTACTTCGTGTCATGTGGCGTCATTTCAACAATCGGCGCACTTGCACTGCTTTTCGCAACGCAAGTGTCGTCTGTATCGACAGATTTGTGGCTAACAAACTGGACCAGCTCCAAGTCGACAGGCGCAAGCCTTACGTTCTACCTCTCGATCTACGCTTACCTTGGTTTGAGCACCATCGTTCTTGGATTTGCTGGGGACCTCTGCTGCCGATACGCCGGGCTCAGGTAAGCAATGTGTAGTCTTCGTCGAACTGTTAAATTGTTAGCTGGCTGATACGGCTTTTGTGTGTAGTGCGTCGAAGAGGATTCATCACATACTGCTACACCACATCGTCAAGGGTACGATGCGATTTTTCGATACCACGCCTGTCGGTCGAATTCTCAATCGATTCTCCAACGACATGAACACCATCGGTACGCTGTTGGTTGAGAGTTCATCACTACTGCGGGTTTGTTTCTTGTGAATTTTAAACGTGTTGGTGGTGTCTCCGTGATTTTCACAGACCAAAAGCTCAATAACGCGATCGTGCAATTCATCACGATGCTTCTCGCGCTTCTGAGCATGCTGGTAATCCAAAGCTCAACCGCACCAGTGCTGCTGCTTTTGCTCATTCCAGTGTTTATCTGCTACGTCGCGTACCAGCGATTCTATGGGAAGTCTTGTCGAGAGCTACAGCGGCTCGACAACATCTCCAAGAGTCCCGTGTATGCTCATTTTACACAAACATTGAATGGGCTGGTGACGATCCGGACCTTCCAAATGGTTGAAAAAGCCAACAAACGCAAGGGGCAAAGATCAATGAGAACACTAAGGCGTTCCTGCTGCTGAATCTGATTAACCGCTGGCTTGGAGTGCGGTTGGAGTTTCTGGGGGCAGTGATCACGCTTGCGGTTGCGTTCTTTGTCAGTTATCACCACGCAGTTCTCTCCAGCGCCATGGCTGGACTGCTGTTGAGCTACTCACAGAATATGACATCGTTACTTAACTGGATCATTCGCAACAATATTGATATGGAGAACATGATGAACAGTGTTGAACGTACCGATGAATACTGCAACGTGGACACGGAGCCCGTGACACTGTTAGCACATCACTACGAGCGCTATACCAGCCCCCAGTCCCGAGTTTTGCAACTGCGGCCAAATTGGCCTGAGCAGGGCAAGATCAACTTTGTCAACGTGTGCGTAAAGTACGACCCGCTCGCATCACCTGTACTTCACGGTGTTTCATTCACTGTTAAAGGCGGTGAAAAGGTTGGTATTTGCGGACGCACGGGTGCCGGCAAGAGCTCATTGCTTCTTGCGCTTTTCCGAATGGTGTCGTATGATAGTGGTGTGGGTGGTGGCAGCATTCAGATCGACGAGGTGCCGACATCTGCACTGACACTGACAGAGCTACGTTCACGAATGGCCATCATCCCACAGGACCCAGTACTTTTCGCGTCAAGCGTCCGCTTCAACCTGGACCCTACGGGTCAAGCATCAGACAACGCGTTATGGGACGCAATCCGAAAATCGCACCTGGACACATTTGTAAACAGCCTTCCTGGTGGGTTGGACGCCCAGGTCTCGGAAGGCGGCGACAACTTCAGCGTTGGTGAACGACAGCTAATTTGCTTGGCGCGTGCCATTTTGCGCAACTCGAAGATCCTGTGTCTAGATGAAGCTACAGCTTCGATGGACCACTCCACGGGTACGAGCTGCGACGAGGTTTATATATTCGTTAGCATGGCATGGACTGACGTTGGCTGACATTTCCTTTTATTATTGTGCAGATGAATTAATCCAGGCATCTATTCGCAAAGAGTTTGCAGAATCAACGGTGCTAACGATTGCTCACCGGGTCGATACAATTTTGGACTATGATAAAATCCTCGTCCTAAAGCAGGGCCATGTTGTGGAGTTTGGCTCACCTATGGAGCTACGCGGCAAACCCAACGGCGAGTTTGCAGGCATGTTGCAGAATCCGTGAGTCGGCAATCTACTTGGGTCGCTTTATGACTGACTCCTTTCTCTCCCCGAAGTTTATCTTGCTGGTTAATAGATTTGAAGATTGAGATGATTGTGGTTCTGTGTGGGAAAGAAGGGTGGAGGAACAAACTCAGTGCTACGTTTCAGAAGATGGCACGGCTTAGATCACCACTTTTTATTTCGCTATAGGAATGGCGGTTACCACTAGTCAAGCAAGACTGCTCCTGCATGGAGGTGGCACGATGCTCGGTCGTGCTGTACAGTCCGTTCCAAGCACCTAACGACGAGCTAATTCGCGATTCCAAGACTGCAGGAACATATCTTCTGATAGCTCTGCATTATCCGCCGTTCAGTCTAACTTTGCACAAGCTTCAGAGAATCTGAGAAGCAAACCGAGATGGATTGTATTTGTGGGGGAGGGATTATTTGTCTTCGCTGAAGATCTTCCCGCCTCCGGACGTGCGTCTGCTCAACTTGTAAAATGCCGTGACCATGTCGACAACAAACTACTCAAAGGTATAAACTACCACATGTACCCGAAGAACCTCCCGTTGGTGTTTAACCGCTTCGCTTCTGCGATTTTCGGGGATGCTGGTGAGGAGGGGGCAAAAACTCACGTAACAAACCCACGTTCTCAATTCCTTACGTTATCTCAATGGCAAACAACCGCATCATGAATTTTGGCCACATCGCCTTCGACCAAGAGACACTGCCTGCACGAGACACACTACCGGGAGACGCGTATGTGGTGAGTATCGGTAGGTCCATTCTGGACGCTGCCCAGACAGCTCGAATCCCGCTGTACTCACACGAGAGTAACTACGTGAACTGCATTGCCGTGGGTACTGCTTGCTCGGGAACGCTACCAAACTGGAGGGCGATCTCTATCAAGTCTGGGATGATTGTGCTTCCAGCCATCGACACTCCCACAGCCGTCCAGAAGGTAGTCAAAGCCACTGCAAATGTGCTACACGCAAATAATTTCTCCCGGCAGCACCCTGGCGATTTGTTGGTGCTTTCTATCCATTGGGGACTCAATTGGGCCTACCGCGAGCAGAGGCCCAAGCTGCCGCGAGTACTCTCACTGTGCTATGGACGAACCGGGAGTTGACCTAATCTGTGGTCATTCTTCACATCACATTCGAGGCATGGAACTCTACCGTCACAAGTTGATCATCTACGAAGCAGGAGATCTCGTGAACGACTACAAAGGCTTTGCGAACCGCGGCGACGAGGCTTACTGCACACTGGGTGCACTGTTTCTCTTTCATCTGAACGTGCTCAACGGAATATTGATCCAATTTTTACCAACTCTCATGAACCGTTTGCAATTGTAATGACGAGCATTCCAGAGATGGGATCCAACACGCAACCAAATGGCAGAGTATGTCGATCGTGCGACGAAACTATGCGAGGCTATCAATCGCTTATCGCAATTGATTCAGGACTTGATAGCGGGGACTGTGGAAGTGATGACGTTCCTGTTCAACTTCACGTTGAAGATCAATGGACCAGTGCGCCAGGTGGACCAATTCTTGTGTTCACTCCGTAAGATGAAGGCATTGGCTCCAGTATTCAGCCACACGGTAGCGAGGCCCAAGTGAGCAAACCGACTCGACACCTATTGATTTGTGACATTTTTCACATTAGCACTTTGTGAATTAACTACGTACCGACATCCATCCACCTTCAGGACTCGCCCAGATTCTTCACTGTCGATTTCCCTTTCTCCTCAGAAGGTCTCATTTCGGATGAACTTAGAGGTCATGTCGAGTGCGAGCTCAGGTTGATCTCCTGGGACCATATGGCCCGCGTTGTGCACCGCCACGTACGTCAGGCGCGAGTACGACCGCACGGTACCAGCGTTTGCAATCCCTGAGGCAGTCAAATATAAGCGTTCTTTTGTAGCATTAAAACCTTCGCTGCCGCTCCACTTGAGCTTCTCCGCGGTTGCCTTAATAGCATAAATGTTGCACAAGAGATCAGCATCTCCAACGTACAGCAAGACGCGCAAGCCTGCGTCAAGCAGGTCCGAGACCTTATTAGCCACGGATATAAACCCGGAGTAGTGTGGTGCTCCAAAGAAGTTGGCATTGATCGTGTAATTGAGCATGGCCCATTCACCGAAACTTGGGTCGACTCCAAGGAATTCACGCACCTGGGGCGAGTCCAAGTACGCCTTTATCTTGGGCATTTTGAGCTGACAGGCCACGGAATCCGAGACCGCTGTCTCGCACTCTTTGCGGATGTCGTATGGACTCAGACCAGTTTCCAGGAGAGGACTATACTGCTTAGTCTGCCAGAACGAACCTGCCTCTTGACAAATGGACGTGTTTGTCTGGCATTTGGTCATCAGGTCTCGACACTTTGGAGCTGCAGCTGTTAACGCTGCCAGCTGGGTTTCGTTCACGAGTGTGATGTTGTAGGCGTTGTTGACCGCCATATCGACTGTATGGGAGTAGATTTCCACGGAATCGGTCAGTCCGTTCCCGATCGCAATGCCGTGAAGGTTGATCGGAATCAAGTCCGGGTCTGCTTTGTCAAAGAGGTGGTTATGCTGCTTCTTCCAAATGTAGTGCGCTACACTTGGTACAAAGTGTCCGCCATAGCTCTCGCCCACAAGGAACAGCTTTCGTCCCTGTAGCTCGCGGTGCTTTTTGAAGAATCTCTGGAGGAACCAGAAGACACTCTCGGCCACTCGCTCGTCGGTGAATTCGTCATCCTCAGCGACTGTGGAGTAGGAAAAGCCCGAGTTTGCAGGGAGATCGACCCACACCATATTGGCCACCGTCGTCCACGAGTACGGGTTTGTCGATGTAGAGAGGTTGTCGTTGACAGTGCAGGGACCGTTCTCAGCCAAGAGTCCATATGTGCCACCTTCGCCTGGTCCCCCTGGGATCCACAGGACCAACGGATCAGTGCTCGGTTTGTTGCGGGACTCAAAGTACCAGTAAAAGTAGTGAGTGTCAACTCGGTTTGGGAGGTCAATGAAACCTGAGCTCTGCTTCTCAAGGCCGCATGAGTCCTCCTTGAAGGGCCTTTCACCGGTGAGACCTGGTTCCGTAAAAGCGGTAGCGATGGCCATCGATACGATGAGGCTGATGACAAGTAGCGTTGATGCTAGAGCGCGAGCCATAGTCGGCGAAGTGCGTTGAGGCTGGCGGTCGATGCTGTGGTAGTTAGTTGGCAGCAAAATATTGAATGGCAATGCGCTGTCGGCCCCCATTTGACGAGACCCGCACGTTGCGTAAAATGCGGCGAAAGATGATGGAGAGATGAGTTGTGGTGCTGCCAGGTTTGGATCTAACGACGCCAGTTTGTGGAATGCTGGCGTTGCAACGTTAGGCAGACAAAGCAAGTCGGTAGGTCTACTGTATCAACTCAAGACCCAGCATCGCAAATGACATCTTTACAACGTCCTTCTTCTCATACATCCACACGACAAACGTCGAAGCCGTTGTCGGTAAAGTATCTGTATCTGTCCTTGGACTTGGCGATTGATTCGCGTGCCATGCGGTGCATGAACTCTCTTAACTTTGGGGAAGTGAGAGGCTCCGCTTCCAGTTCGGGGGTCACGTCAGGCCAAATGGCTAAACTCCTGACGTTGTTTGTGCTTTCAAAAGTGAACCGCTTCATCAGTCGTTCAGCGTAGACCTCTTCGTCCGTCGGGTACAAGTACACAAAGGTGAAGACTGCGTAGGGCCCCGAGAAGATACGACGCACCAAAGACGCGTCGGAGATCGCTCCTTCCACGACGATTGGAGTCGTCGCATTCCGCTCCAAGAAGGAGTGAATATTGGCGACAAACGCGGTCATAACAGACTCGGACAAGCGGTTCTTGTACATGGCGAAGGCGTTGCGGCCTGCGATGGCGAATTGCAGTCCAGTCATGTGCACAACTTTGTCCAACTCGAGTACTTTGTAGTCCTTTAACTGGTTGGCGAAGTAGGTTTTCCCAGCTCCGCTCTTCGCAGTTAGGAATATATACTTTGGGCGAGCTGTGGTGATGGTCTCAATAGTCTTGGGCATGGAGGCAGACATTGCTCGATACTTGCAGTTTTGCCGCCGATACATTCATTTCAGCCAATCATATGACGTATTCCATCATTTTATCCAATCATAATCGATTTTAGGCTTTTTGGCGGCAAAGGAAAGCACGACCATTTCTCAATTGGCAGAGTATCCGTCACTAGGGTCTTTGGGACGGCCATGACGAAGAGAAGGACACGATCTTCAAAACATAACACACAATCTACTCGCCGTAATGAACCAGAGGAAGTGAAAACTCAAGACCCAGACTCAGACACAACTGCAGAAACACAGAACCAAGAGAAAGAAACACAGCCAGCATCCAGACGCCGCGTAGCCACCAGGAACACTCCCGACCGACAGGACGTTCTTTCAGGGACATTCTTAACTGCTACAGGACGTAACATATCACTCTTAACGAAACGACTCAAACTGACATGGCAAACCCTACAAAAGACTTGTAATCGACAGGAACAAAAGGATGAGGGACTCATGATGGACAGAGAGAGGAGTCTCCAGTGGAGTCTCGTGCTGAAGGAGCTTCTACAGGAACAAATCTTACACCACACAGACCCTAATGTTCAGTCGTTGGTCGGTTGCTGTTTGGTGGAGCTCATGCGGGTGCATGCTCCAGACTCGCCCTTCCAATCCAATCAGGAGCTGTATCTAGGGTTTAAACTTCTGTGTAACCAGGTGAGAGCCCTAGCTCAAGAAGAAGAGGAGATGAGAGCGACGTCTAGAGATCTCCACTGTCTCCATATTTTGGAGAGTCTGGCTACAGTGAAATCCTGTTTACTTGTAGTAGGTTTGGACTATACAAGAGAAGGCGAAGAGCCCATGATGGTGCAGTTGTTCCAAGCCCTATTTGATACAATGAATAGGGGACACTCGGCCAAAGTTGAGAACTTAATGCTGAGTATCATGGTGGCGTGCATTGAAGAGAACGACGCCATTGAACAGCCACTTCTGGACGTGATTTTGAGGCCATTGATCAACTCAGTGCCTGAAGAAACAGAGGAGACGGAGAGCGCAGGGAAGAGAAGACCCAGCCACATGGCTCGAGAATTGATTCGACGAACCAGCGAGCACCTGCAAAGTCCAATGTCCCATTTCTTCAACAATATCCTGATCGACGCTCCTGGGTCGCAGCGCAGCTCTGAGCTCAAGGAACACGTGTACACGCTGATCTACGAGGTGCACAAAATCGATCCGTCACTGCTGCTGTATGTGCTGCCTAATGTTTGTCTGCAGCTCCAAGTTGACGAAGTCACCACGCGATCGGAAGCAATTGGCCTCATGGGGAAACTCTTCGCGTCTTCACACGCGGACTATGGCCACGAATTCATGAAGAACTTCCGAGATTTCCTTGGTAGATTTCGTGATGCAAGCAAGGAAATCCGACTGCAGATAGTCCAGATAAGTGTGGCGATCTGGGAACACAAGAGTGAGCTAGCTGGCCTTTTGGAGAAGGAGTTTATCCTACGGTTGAGCGATCCTGAGTGGGAGGTAAGGCAGCTTGTAGTGCACGAGTTGTGTGACTTGGCTGCGAACCGATTGGATCTCATCAGTGAGGAATGTCTCCGCGTGGTGGGAGAGCGCATGAAAGATAAGAAGGTGACATTGAGGAAGGAAACAATGACAGGCCTCAGCCAAGTATTCAGCACGCATATTTCTTCGTACTGGGAGGAAAACGATGAAGACAAGCCGTTATCCCTGACCCATCGAAATATTCCTGCTGCTCATACTAAGAAATTGGGCTGGATCCCGGACTACGTCTTGAAATGCTATGCATATCCGCAACAAGAGTTGAAACTCCGTGTAATCCAGTTGCTCGATGACTTTCTCCTGCCGAAGGCTTTTCCGAGCGAACTCGCGCGAATGGAATGCTATTCATCTTCCACTCTCTCGATGCCACTTCGAAGGAGGCTTTGCGGAGAATTTTCATTGAGCGTGCCAAATGCCAAGATGCTTGCCAGAGGTTTGTGTCATTCAAGATAAAACATCGTGAAAAGAGGTGCAGTGTTGTTGACGTAGATGATGCCACACTGGAAAAGCGAAAAAAGAGCTTCAAGATGGATTGGCTTCTCACTTTTCGGATGTTAGCAACCTGAGTAAGTTGCTGGAAAGGCTATCGAAGTGGAAAGATCATACTGTTTTCAAGCACATCGGGGAGCTGTGTGATTTTTCGAAGAGTCAAAGCGAGGCCCGGCGCGCGAGAGATCAATTAGTTCGAAGTGTTGGATCGAAATCTCTTCTGGGAGAGTTCCTGAAGAAATTGTGTCGCAAGCTCTCGCTGCTGACGATAAGTCAGACTTCTGTTGCTGCTTACTTGGATTTTTGCTCGCGAAAGAGGGGCGCCCATCAAGGGAAAATCGGAGCGTTGTGGACTTTATGGTGATGGCATCAGATACATTGCCGGAACTGTTTGCACCTTTATCAATGATAAGGTTGGTGGACTTCTGATCGAGAGCGACGATGTTTCTGCTGGGAATCAATCTGCTACGAGTGATGATGAGGACGAACAAGGACCATTGCCAAAAGACCCAAAGGTGGTGCTTGGAGTGCTGCATATCCTCGCCAATTATTCCCGTCATTGGTCAGCCAAAGTCAACCGCGACGATGCTGAAAACGATGAAAGCAGCGCGCCATCTGCAGCTCTAGCGAAACAGCTCCACGAGTTTTGTCTAGGAGAGAGTGACGATGAAGGTCAGAATTTCAATGCAGCGAAAGAAAGCCAGGCTGCAGAATTGGCGGCTTTGGCAATTGCATATTTCTATGGGGAACCGAAGAGACAGCGGGATTGATTGACACACTTTGCTCGAAGGAGAAGATTGGATCCCCGAAATCTTCGGGGGCATTGCCAACGTTACAGAGCTTAGAAGTGTTTGCGAAGCGTTGTAGACTTACGTTCTCCGCGAATCAGCCATTGCTCTCTCGACTTTGGACACACCTTCTCAACGATTTGATTGTCCCTGGAGAGCAAGTACATCAAGCAGATAAAGCTAAAGAGCGCAAGAGTGTGAGGCTGGTCGTCGCAAAAGTAGCGAGCGTTCGCTGCCTGGCCATCAAGGTCGCGGTGAATTTGCTCGTGTACTGTTGGACTACAGGAGATCCGGCAAACTCGAGAAGATGGAGCGAAGTTAATCAACTTGCTGTTTGGCGTCTTGCGCTCGGATGGGAAGATCTGGAGTTCGAACGCTACGTTGGCCGCTAACTTCCGGGGCTGCATCATGCGGTCTCATGAAAATCATGCGCAACCGGCAGATGGAGGCTTCAATATCAGTCTCCCAGTGGCACTTGCTTGGATTTACTATGCAAGATTCTAGCGAAGATGTTCGCCGCAAATTTTTGAAGAAACTAACGTCACACATGATGAAGCAGCCCATGCAGCACCCACATAAATACCTAAGTTATCTGGCGTTAGCAGGGACAGAGTCTAGCACTAGTTTGAAGAAATCTGTGCGAACCCTCCTCAAGATTTCAATCGAGCGCATGCGACGTATGTTCGACGCCGTATCTTCGCGCCAGACAGAGTTTACGAGCAGCCCAAACCAGCCAAGTATTAGTGCCCTTATGGTACCAGAGTATTCATTGCCGTACGTGATTCATCTGCTGGCGCATCACCCGGAGTTTCCTGTCAAGCTGATTGAGAGAACTGCGAGCGCCGTGGTTCTGCATAGTGCGCTTTGGACCGACCAGCTAGCGTTCCTCGGCTTCTTTCTCGACGGATTGGTCTCGGCAAGTGCTCGGGCGGCAGATAACATCGCCTTCTTGCTTCAAATGCTGACGAAGTTGTCGCAGTGCCACGACGTGATATCTCCTGACAGCAAAAATATTTATCCTCTGATCGACAGCGTTGTTATGTTGCTGAAAAAGAAGATCAAGAATCAGTCCAACCTCAAGCCTTTTCCAGGAAAGATTTTCTTGCCGAAGCACTTGTACAGGCCGGGCAGACCGACCATTTCCACAACCGTGATGGCTGGTGGGAGAGCAGAGCCCGAGGCACCTGAAACTCTTGGCTCGATCGCTTCAACCCACAATACCGGTTCAAGACTCAACAGTGTACGTCCTTACGTCTGTTTGTGTGCTTTCTACTACCTTCTTTTGTTTAGGTGCGTCTGATTAAAGATTTTCTGTCTGTGCTTGCTTGTGTGCCGTAGACATTGCTGTCGCCGATCAAACCGATGGATTTCGCAGCTCACTTTATGAAGCTGAATTCTCCTCCCGGATCCTCCCTGAAGCGCAAACGCCCCCATTTCCGACGGGGAGCAATCATCCTCTGGTGGATCCCTTGCGAAGCGTGATAATAGGAATAACGACACGAACGCTTCTGCAAAACAATCAAACCTCACGACCCCACTTCGACGACAATCATTGATGCGAAAGGGTCAGCCTGAGGGACGCACATTTGCGGACGAGTCCAGCGATAGTGGTGCGGAATCGGACACCTTCCTTACACATAGTTCTACACCCCTTCGTTCGAGCAGACCGCAGTCGAAGGAACCATCTCCAGCAGCATCGTCACTACCCGCAGCTGGGACGGAAACAATTGCAGAGGAGGAGGAGGAGGAGACCGGAGTGCCACCGAAAAGCGCAAGATTATCGATGGTGCGAGCGGTGAATCTGAAGTCGATGCAGAGGGCACCCAATCCAAGAGAAGGTAAATCTACGCTGGTAGATGATAAGACACAACCAAGCTTTTAACGGAGTTGTGTGGATTGTCTTTCCGTGCCAGCCGCGCTTGCGATCAAGTCAACGTCTGCGCCAGCAAGCGTAGAAGACGAAACCACGATGATAGCAAGGCATGCAGCATGGTGTTGACGTTCTTATTTTTATGAGGCTGCTTAGTAAATGGAGAGTACACGTGTTTTACGTTTACTAGCGACCAATGCTGTTTTCCTATGTGGATACGATGGCTGCTGCGTGGCATCTTGACTAGCGCAATGTCTTGACGACCTAACGACCGCTCATGGTTTTCTACGCACTTTTAGTAAGATGATCTCTTTACATGCTCAATGATAGCGGACTCATTACATTAGTATCAGGAAAACTCGATGAGATGGGATGACACGTTTAGGAGATAAATACGGTAGTCTACGAGAGTAAGAAGTCGACACTATGGCGACGGTCAACTGGAGCTCCACCTTCTTCCTGTAGGAGACTGGCCTGGTGCAAATCTTGTAAAGTGCTACCGATTTGACCAGTGCGGAGACTTTGGCGCCCGCAAGGATGCTGGCCACGTCGACCAAAGACAATCCGCAGGCATTCTGCAGCGCTGTGACCAGGTCCCAGTCAGCGCTGAACCACGTGACGATCCCGTTTGAGTCGAACTCGAAACGGTACTGTACGGGTACGATGATCTCGTTATTAATGACCTTCTGCAAGAGCTCTGTGTCGTTGCGTAGCGCCGGGTAGAGCGTCACGACACCGTCCCAACGGCCGCGAAGACATAAGTGCGAGTCCACCACGACGACGGTGGACTCGGCCAAGGTTGACACATCGATGGACAGTAATTGATACCGTGTGTAGTCGTAGAAGGCACTGAATTTCTGCCACTGAGAGCAAATGATGTCCACGCCTTTATAGTCGGGACCCGAAGTCTCCTCTGTCATAACTGCTCGAAGGAATTGGTTCTGTTGTTGCATCGTGTGGGGGTCATGCCAAACTCAAAGAGTCGGAAGTACTCCATGACCACTTTAGCAGGTACCCCAGTGTCGGTTCCTCTTGAGGAGAAACAGTTGCGCTCGACGAGTAGCTTTTGACGTTTGTGGTTGAGCTGCTCGATCTCTACAAGCAACGCCTGCACTTCGTGACCAAGAGTAAGCATTTTCTCTTTTTGTTTGGCGCGATGGCGCCGTTGGTGATATTTGTACTGGAGACGTCTGCGTTGAACCTTGTCGTCGCTTTGATCGTCCGGTGGAGTGCTGGGATGGACTGGAGGTTTGCTGGTTATCATGATACCTCCGATAGCTGCCATGGTTTTTTAGTACTGGGAGGGAGGGGGGTCTAGCTTAAAGAGTGTATATCTCGTTCGTGTCGTCGCCGAAAGAAGAGTCTGCCGTTACGTGGAGCGTGAGTTCCTAAATGAGTCAATATGTTCTTCAGGGTATTGTTGGTTGTGTGACTGGTTGTCTTGGAGGACTTAAGAGACAAAGCAAGCCTGTTTGGGGCCAGCGTTGCCTTTGTATGTGTGAGCGTTTGTATTGGATAGGAGACGCACGCTTTTGGGAGCAAGGTGGGGACGCTTAAGCGATCCAATTGACTTGGTTAAACTAAGCATGTAAAGGATCGTCTGCTGCCAGTTGATAACCATTACGCCACAATATAAAACTACATACATTGCTGAAATTGATATCTATTAGAAATCTATTAACAACAAACTTATGTTTTTACAACTTTTTGTTTAAATAGCCTGTACCAAGACATTTCTGCGGTGAATGAAGGTATAAACACGCGAAAAAATGTGCCGTGTTTGCCGATGGCAATCGAGCAGTGTCGAAATACCGGCTGGAATAACAAAATGTTTACAAGTAAAAGGAACAATTTTTGCTCGAAAGAGACGACACTCGTCAGCAGGAGATCGTTGATTATGGTTGTTCTTACTGAAAAAGTACTGATACGACGGTCTTCCAGTCCAACTTCGAGTCTGCGCTGGGAGCAAATTTTGCGTGGGAACTCGCTCCCTTACAGAGATGAGCCACATCGCAGCTCCTTTCGGTGCGCCGGGGAACTTTTACCCACCGAGAACGGCCCGCCTTCGTCCGTTCGTCATGCTTGTGCATGGCCCTTCTCGGCCTTTTCAACAACGAGTTTGGTCTCCGAAAAAGGCCTGAAATTCAAGCAAGACATACGGCTTTAAGGCACAAACTGTTGAATCTCTGATTTTATTGTGTCCTCCAAAATTGCGCGTACATTCGCTTTGTAGGACGAATTGCATTTTGGCCATGATACGCTCAGCACGAAGCGATGCTCATGTTGCTCATGGGAAAGTGGAGCTAAATGAGTCAATGGGCGTTGACTCAGTACTGGGAAGTTGAGTCAACGGCTAGCCCATGCCGCAAAAGTAATGTAAATGAAAACGGCTTCTCTGGCTCGAGGGGATAAATAGGGCAAACTGACTCACTTGTGAAGACACGTGCCGTGTATCTCTGTGGTCTTAGCGGGCACACATACACGGCGTAGGTGTTGTGCGTGTGCAATTTCGTCTAAGAGCACGTCATTGCTGCTGCCAAAGCATATGTATGCTTTGCGACAGTGTAGTGAATCTGTCGCCAACTTCCATTGCTGTACAAGTTGCAGTCTGCTGGTATGGCACTAATGGATGTCTGCCTTACTATTTCACGCAACCGCTTCGAATCTCACCCCTGCTGGTTGTCCGACGACTGTCTTGCCTGACCCCGTTCCTCTGATGGGCATGAAATTTTTGCAGAGGTCTGCCTGATGCGCTGGCTGCAGGCCGAAGTCCACACTGGTCGGCGGCACCGTAATCTCGGTGAAGTAGACCAAGCAGCTGGTGCTTGGGAGTCAAATTCACTTACACCGGAGGAACAATCACCCAGCTTCAATCACATTCGAGTGCTCTCTAGCCACGACCCCACGACATTCAACGCGTGCTTGTTGCGCTCGAGTAGAGCAGCGAAAAAAAACTCGAGGTCTAACCAAAGGCGTTCCAACAGTAGATAGCCGAATTCCAGGACTATTGTTGGTGTGTACTGTGTAGTTTGTTGTCTATTCAACATGCCTCACCCCCATGCAACCGACATGCACTTACGCCATTAAGTCTGCCATGTCTGACTCGTCCCTGACTCATTCAGAAGCCTTGACTCACCCGCAGAGCACCTACCAACCGACCAGTTGCCAGTTGCACACAAGAGACAGTAAGTCATTACAGCCTGTCCACCCTTCTGACTGTCACCACTTGTACAGTGTACACAAAGTGCTCACTTGGCTTTGGTCCCCACTCTATACGATCTTCACCAATACATACTCTGCACCACCCTCGAACCTGTTGTGCCTTCGTTATCCACCAAGGCTTGGACACCCCCGTGGATAAAACGTCTCAAATCCAGTTGGCGACCTCCCCGAAATTCTCATCTCGTTCGCGCTCCCATTCTTGAAGAAGTACAGTGTACTGGTCTTCACCCAAAGGGAGACCTGGCGTTTCCTCTCCCTCCACTCCACGCATCAAACCAGTAAGCAATCCACTCACTTCACAGGGTGTATCGGATAGCATGAGTCAAAATGCCTCAAGAGATGCCAATAATGGCAAGGGCAAAGCCCCGCCAGTGGCTCCAAAGACGCCCAAGAGGACGAGAAAGTGCTCCGGCGACGACTGCAATACATGCTGCACCAACGTCGTCATCGAGCCAAGCAGAAACAGAAGGTGACAACACTCGAACTCGAGGTGCGCACCCTCATGGAAGAGGTCGAGACGCTGAACCGAAGACGCCAAAAGCTCCTCGTTGACAACAATTTTTTTGCATCGAGAGGCACAGCTAGTGGCGTACCTGCTCGTGTAGCCATGGAGTACTTCCGACTCTTCCATTCGGAGCGTCTCCGTTGCATATTGACCAGCAGGAGCAGTTCCTCCGTGCGGTCATGACACCGGAGACCGAAGGTCCGGACTACAAAGGGTGGACGTAGTGGTCACCCAATGGCGACGATACTGCAATTTCTTCACGTACGCACGGTACGATCCTGTGTCCATCGACGTCTCGACTGTCGGAGACCTCACGGTCGTGATTGTGAACTCGATGTTTCACATTCGCGGACGGAGAGACGGTATCGTGGCGTTGTACCCCGCGCTCAATGGCGAGCAGGAGCTCATGCAGAAAGTGGTAGGCAGCATGATAAGTATCCACGGCAAATACCGCTTCACTTTTGACTCGAACGGCATGATCACGTGGTTTAGCGCCGAGTGGGACCTTGTGGATGCCTTACAACGCGTGCTTGGATCCTTGGTGGACGTTTCAACTGTTCTCTCGGGTGCCAACATTTCGTCATCGACAGGTCAGATCCGAGTGGAGGAGAGCAGGCCCAAGCCTCGGGTGGACCCTCGTCACAACGTAGATTTCTTGCTCTCGACTACGTAGAGATCGAGATGGAAACCAAGGCATGCGATGCCACCGTACAGAGCCCTACTGTGGCGTAATTCCTCGACGCCAAGACACTGTCTTGAATTGAAAATAATGGCCGCATAGAAGTTATAAGCATGATCCGTAATATCAAGTCGAGTATTCAACTTCGAGAGTCTATGAGCCCCTGACTGCTAATAGCTTTGGCAAGCTTTTAGTCAGTGATTTGGCCACGCATGCATTGTGGACTCATTTACGCCAAACCTCACCCCGACGATCGTTGCTTCGTTGGACAAAGTGCCAAGCCTCAGCGTCATGCTGACCTCAAATCTGACGTGCCGAGCGATCCACATACCAGCATTGTAGCCGATGCATAGTCGTGGTTTCTTCCATCGAAAGACGATGAGAATATTGTCTGCCCACTACGTTAGACTTGCCACACGACCGACATTTTATTGCCTCCAATTGATGAAGCGCAACTTTCGATGGAATTGATCGCATGTGCGTGTCAGTAAACGTGGACTCACACGGCCAACTATAGTAGATGCAATCTACAGCGCTACGTCTCCGGTCTTGTGGTGACGAAGGAAGAGAAGTTTGACTACTGAACAACAACAAGTTCCGCGACCAGCTCTCATGGCAAAGGTAATTTGATGGATGCCTTCTTGGCTTTGTGAAGAGGAGAGCTGCTAGCTTCGAGCTCTGGCCACCATCAAGATCGAACGAACGTTACAATAACGAACGTCACGGTCTGGAGTAAGCTAGTAGTGCACTGGACAGGCAACTCCGTGGCAAGACCACGCGGAAGCGGCACGACGAATATGGTGGGCGTGCTGCAGTATTGCTACGGCTGATCTTTGGATGCAACGGAACCGAGTCACTTTCCGCCATGAAGAAATCACAGCGGAGCAAAGTCAACAAGTAATATGGAAAGTGACGACGAGACAATTAAGATCAGCAGCGTTACGAGACTCCAAACGGCCTGGGACGAAGATGCAAGATATTCAAATGCGCCAAGTTTTAGATAGTTTCGAGTACATGGAGATATAGGCGACAAGATCAAGCCTGCCGTACGAAGACGGTAAGAACCACCCATCGTGCGGTAGCTCGAGATATTTCAGGGATCTAATGGTTAAAGTTAAATAGACAGCACTGATCCTCAATAATGAGCGTCACGTCAAGAAGCAGACTACGAATTCGTGGGTTATGTTCGTCAATAGCTACATGGAAATATTTTACGGCGGCTGCATTCGATGCTATCAGTAGTAATAGTGCCGCCGCGTACGCACTTCATGATATCGTAATGGTGCCGGTCTCGAGGGTGATTCGAGTCCCCTCACTCAGACGCGCCACGTTTTCGAGAGAGCCAAGCACGCGACGAAGCGTCTCCAATAACTGAAGGTTTACCAACAAGCTGCTCACGAATCCGGTGCGATCCACAATGAATGTGTAGGTGCCTGCCACGGTCGTCGTGCCTGTGACGAGGGGCTGAATCAAGTCTGGATTAACGTCGCCTCTTTTGAGCATTGGGAAGAGCATACCGATCGTCTGGCGATGGAAGCGGATGTAGATCATGACCTCCACCTCTGCCATAACGCAGTCGCCGGAGCTCTGTACCTGCCAGGATTGTGGCTCTAAGGCGAACAACGCGAAGTGTTGGTCGTACAGCCGCCACTGTTGCACGAAGGCATCTGCACTGCTGATGTCAGCACCCTCGACGTTCACAGCCAAAACGGAGTGTAGGAAGTGCTCTTGTTGCGCCGCCAGAGGTAGCGAGTAGCCATTCTGGTAGATGCAAAAGAACTGCGAGACGACTGATACGGTGTGGTCGAGCAGTGATCCGACTGGATGTTGTTGTTGTTGTCTGCGTTGCACCTCGGCATTCTCCGCCTCAGCTTTGCGGCGATGGAGGTCGCAATACAGACGCGCGATCTTGCAGTGGAGCGCACTCACTTCACCTTGAGAGATCGGATTTTGTGCTCTCGTTTGGCTCGGTGATTGCGTTGGTAGAGTCTGTCTTGGAGTCGCTTCTTCAGAGCCCGCACTTCTCGTTTCTCAGTTATGTTGGTGGTGGCCAGGACTTGAGCGTTGGCTTTTTCTACCGCACATTGGAGCTTGTTGAAGCAATAGTTTGACGTTTGAGCGACTACGCTTGTCATAGAGCTGACCAGGTGACTCGAGTTTTCGTCGTACGGGAGCAAATTCGGGAATGGAGGAGCTCTTGTCACTCGTTTGGGACCAGAGATAGGAAGAGCTCAACGGCGTCGCTTTGTCTTCTGGCTTTTGCTGCTGAAATTCTGCAGAAGCAGGAGAGTTTTGCGCTAACCTCAGCCGTTACGGCTTTGCACACGCATCGCCAGCATATTCAGGTAGTCGTCGTTGAGATGACCTTGCTTTTGTCGTACAGCGAGAGACTTGGAGTTTACTACAGACCTGCTGCTATGAACGCCTATAATGTCGAGTTGCTCTCCATCTTTAGGCTAAACTAACCACCATCAACCAGATGTCATTTCCCATTCCAGCATGGCTACCAAATCTTGCCCAGCCGATCTCGACGCTGGCTGTTGTGAAGCTGACGAAATATGGTCAGAGTATCCAGGACAGCAGTTGTGACGACGAAAGCAAAACGCTTAAAACATTAAAACGCGGAAGAAAGCGTGAGACCCAGATAGACCTACCGCTGGATAAGTACATGCTGAAGCGTGCCAGCTCTTTCAAGCGAGGTTTTTATGATGAGTCGCCGGTGGCCATGCATGCATCAGTGAATGAAGTGGTGCTGGTCGTGGCAATTGAGGGACTGTACTAACTTCTGAGGCGTTTCGCGAGACGAGTTCAAGAACGAAGTGTTTACACCGTCCAGTACCGATGCAGTGTTACCAGAAGTGTGCTGCTTCAACCCCTTTCAAGTGACCAACAACACAATACCCTCCCCAAGTGATTGAGTTGGCAGTAGCCGGTGGAACTGTTGGGTCTGGACTTTGTTGCCTGTCGACCGTTGAACAGTTCAAGCCTTGTAACAGCACCATCATCAATAAGTTAACTTTTTATAGTTCATCATGGCAAAGGTAGAAGTTGTTTTCCAGCTAAATAGAAGACCATTCCCCCAAATGGCGGCGATTTATCATGCTACAGAGATGCATGGATATCCTGCGCAGTATTACAACTTTGTCTCTGCTTTGATTCACGTGTCACGCGTACAGCGAATTTCACTTAGAAATGACGCAAACACTAAGCAGAGCGTAGTGGTAGAAACACCTTTGTCGAATTCCGTCCCGACCCATCGAGCAACTCCATAGACCGAGCGTCGTTCAAGTTGAGGCCGTATGAACTTGCCTCATGCGTGCATCCGTGTGGCAAACCATCTGCTGGATGCACTTAATCAAGAGGGCCGTTCGTGTTCGCGAAAATGGCGTTCGTTCCTCGACATTTTCTCGTCTGAACCACCATCTGCATTGTGCTGGAACTGGTCAGAAAACTCATGTGGCTAACGAGTTGTCTGGATAATGTGGAAAGCACAAGCACTCGTTATCTTAATCACAGCAGACTATATTAGCTGTATCTACAGCGCTAAGCCTCCGACCTGACTCAATCCTAACTATTAGCTAGATCGACGTCCATCCACTTTCTAGCATTTGACCATGGAGCATTGAAACGTTTCAACAACGAGCGTCACGTCAAGAAGCAGACTACGAATTCGTGGGTTATGTTCGTCAATAGCTACATGGAAATATTTTACGGCGGCTGCATTCGATGCTATCAGTAGTAATAGTGCCGCCGCGTACGCACTTCATGATATCGTAATGGTGCCGGTCTCGAGGGTGATTCGAGTCCCTCACTCAGACGCGCCACGTTTTCGAGAGAGCCAAGCACGCGACGAAGCGTCTCCAATAACTGAAGGTTTACCAACAAGCTGCTCACGAATCCGGTGCGATCCACAATGAATGTGTAGGTGCCTGCCACGGTCGTCGTGCCTGTGACGAGGGGCTGAATCAAGTCTGGATTAACGTCGCCTCTTTTGAGCATTGGGAAGAGCATACCGATCGTCTGGCGATGGAAGCGGATGTAGATCATGACCTCCACCTCTGCCATAACGCAGTCGCCGGAGCTCTGTACCTGCCAGGATTGTGGCTCTAAGGCGAACAACGCGAAGTGTTGGTCGTACAGCCGCCACTGTTGCACGAAGGCATCTGCACTGCTGATGTCAGCACCCTCGACGTTCACAGCCAAAACGGAGTGTAGGAAGTGCTCTTGTTGCGCCGCCAGAGGTAGCGAGTAGCCATTCTGGTAGATGCAAAAGAACTGCGAGACGACTGATACGGTGTGGTCGAGCAGTGATCCGACTGGATGTTGTTGTTGTTGTCTGCGTTGCACCTCGGCATTCTCCGCCTCAGCTTTGCGGCGATGGAGGTCGCAATACAGACGCGCGATCTTGCAGTGGAGCGCACTCACTTCACCTTGAGAGATCGGATTTTGTGCTCTCGTTTGGCTCGGTGATTGCGTTGGTAGAGTCTGTCTTGGAGTCGCTTCTTCAGAGCCCGCACTTCTCGTTTCTCAGTTATGTTGGTGGTGGCCAGGACTTGAGCGTTGGCTTTTTCTACCGCACATTGGAGCTCGTTGAAGCAGCAGTTTGGAGTGACTACACTTGTCATTGGTGGTCGGTATTTTTGAGAATGAGTGTGGAGCTGCGTCCCGTTGGACCAGAGCTAGAGTTTAACACGTTGCTGTCGTCAACGGGTCGCCGGAAACGATCGATACGGTAGAGCGAAGGGGCGACATCTTTATGCGTTAACTATTACCACTTCGGTAACGCAGCATCGCATTGCAGCGTCTGCATCTTCGTTAACGAGATCTGTTTTCGTCACACTACCAGCCTTTGAGGGACCAACCAAGGCACTATTCACTCCTACAGCACTGCTCATGCAATTCATCCTCAAAGTAGCGATTTTAAGTATTCGTCAAATGCATTGTAGCTGAGACGTCACTGATGAGCGCCTAGTGTGGTGGCAAGTCGAGTTGAGTCAGTACATGCATTAATCTCTGCCCTTGAAGATGACGAGACGGTATCCATGGATACCTATTTTCTTGACGACCAAGACGAACGCGTGCGTGGCAGTCTGGTCCCAACACGGGCACAATTTGGTTCGGTTTGTCTGCCGCGATTTCTGTTGACTCATTCACTTTCGCAGCTTGCAGCAACAATAGTCAGTCAGTCGCCTAGAAATAAATGATGCCGTGCTACCCACTCCGCGCATCGGGTTGCAGCAGAACTGATTTGGGACAGGAATCGAGAGACTTCTTGCCTGTATATTACCAACGTCGCTTCTCGTACCAAAGAGCTTCCTAAAAACTCGCTTGTCCGTTACTCGTACTGTGCCAACCCCCAACGACCCCTATGTATATCTCTCGTCGACTCGCGTACATCCCCACCGCTTAGCGACTCGCTATTGTCTCGCCATGACTCGCAGGAAGAGTCTTCGCAACAATCACCAACGACATAACCATGAACCTCCGCTGTTGTTCCATCTGAGCATCAAGCTGAGAGGTGGCGCGCAACTCGGTAAAGCCGTCAAGGGACGAAGCAAAGACGGCAAAGGCAAGAAGGATGGCCCTAGTCGGGAGAGCTCCGAGGAGGAGCGACGCCTGCAGGAGTCCATCCGCCGGATGGAGATGAACGACTACATGAAGCGCCTCACAGTGTCCAAGAAGGCGCTATTGCAGGAGTTTATGGCTAAGGAGGAACGGATTTCGCGCATGAATAAACTCAAGATCCAGAACCACTGGCGCAAGATCATGCGGCTTGTCAAGGTCGAAGCCCTGCGCAAAGAGGTCGAAGTCCGTTCACAAAACCACGAGCGAGATGTGGACCGCAAAGATGCACTGATCCAGATGCTTGATCGCGACTTGGAAGAGGCTGAGGAGCAGTTTCAAATGGCACTGCGTGCTCACCTCCTGAATGTGGACGAACTCATCGATCTGCAGGATGAACGTCTGCTAGCACTGGAAAAGGAATTCGAGACGGACTTGCGCGAGCTTGAACAGGAGTTTCAAACGGAGAAGAATAAACTCGTGGCGCAACACACGCTAGAGCGCAACGAGCTGCAACGTATCATGCAAGCTGTGGATCAGCAGGAGAAGAGGCGAGAGGCAGACGCGAAGCAGGAGCACGAACAATTGCGCGAGGAAATCCGCAACAAGAACTTGGAGGACATCAACGTTCTGCGCATCACGCTGGACAGCAGCATCGAGGAGCTCGAGCAGCACTTTGAGACGGCGCATCTCAATTATCTGCAGAACACGGACCAACGCACGCAGGACTTCAAGTACCTGACGGCCAAAGACCAGGATCTCTCACGGGATATCGAGCTCAAGATCCGCAAGATCGAGCGCTTGCAGCAGAGTCTCGCACTATGGCGCACTAAAATCGCGCAGAATGTGCGTGAGTGCTCAGAGCGAAACAAGGCGCTAGAGGAGGAGAAGGCAGCCATCTCGCATCATTTCCAGACACTGAAGGCCAAAATGAACCGCATGCGCGAGGACCAACGCCGTCGACTTGCTGATCTTTCACAAGGAGCTCGCGAAGCCACACGGAAGCTTGACACTCATCTCCAACTCAGCGAACGCATTTTACAGCTTGGTGAGCTTGTCCGCAAACTTGAAACCGAACGAGAGCGCGTGCTGCCCTTTACCATTCCACGCTAGCCGATGAACGCGAGGCCAACGAACTCACAGAGAGCGTGCGCCTCGCCATGCGCACTGAGCAAGGCCGCGAAGAAGAAGAGGCGTTGAAAATGCACGATTTCCAGCCGCAAGGGCTGAACGACGGTGTGCCCGTGAGTGAATGGGAGTACCTGGATCTCTTCTGGAAGCGACACAACAAAGTTGTTCTAGACGAACTCGCACTGCGCCGTGAAAAGGAGCGTGTTGCCAACGAAAATCGCGAGCTGCAGGCCATTCTACAACAGTATTTAGCTGGCATCTCTATAAACCCCTCTGTGTTGGACGGTGCCAACCCGTTGCTAGTTGTAAACGGGCGTCTGAGGCTGCACCATCCTGAAGCAGACGGCGAAGACGGCAAACCTCGACTCAAGCCCGTCATCGACGCTAATCACATGGTGCAGACGAATCGCGTCACAAGGTAAAGATCAGGTGAGGTTAGCAATCTGCAGTCTAGTACATCATCATAAGACGCCAAACATATGTGAGATTCACGTTTTTAGTGTGCTTGCACTTGTGTCCTCTGCTGTTTCTGTTGCTCGAGTAGGATGTGTGCATCTCGGAGAAGTCTCTTGGCATGCGGCACACGTTTGCGAATGGTGCCGTGGCTGTCCACAAACGTTGCACCGTTCGCGGTTCTTAAAGAAGCCTCAGCAACCAGTGCGTTTAGCCCGAAATGAAGCACCTCCATCTCTCCAGGACCCTCGCAGATCAGCATCAACTCACGCATTGTATCAGATTCCCCGCCTTCGCAATACGTGGCCACCACAGCGTGAGATGCATCCCCTGTGACTTCCCCGCAGGCTTGAACCACCTTCGACTCCGAGACGCAGACTCATACGGCGAGCAAAGCTTGGCCCCTTCGTAGCAAGAGGAGTCTCCGTGGTAATTTTTTCACGTCTGCAAATGCCATTGCGTTGACCTTGTTGGCCGCCGACGAGCTCCAGCGCAGCTCTGAAGCAATTGGATCGAGTCGGAAGAGTCTCCACACCGGAACCTTATGCCGAGATCGTAACTTACGCAAAGGCACACCAGCGAACATCGTCGCCAGGAAATGTGCAAGTCGCAATGCTGGATCTTCTACGAGTGATAACTCCTCAAGGGCCAATCGATCATCGTCAAGATTCTGTAGTCCTTGTGCAGTGGCACTATCTGGAACAGCGGACTCTGCCAGCAGTAAAGCGTGTTCAATACGCAGCAAGTATACGCGGAAGGTACGCTGTATCTTCATGGCTGCTACATGACGCGCTTGAAACTCCCGCACCTCCACGTACTGACGCACAATGTTGAGTCGGGATTCGAGAGAGCGATACCTTGCTTTTGCTGCTACCGTCTCGCACGTTACTGGGTCCTGCAATTTTCGCTGAATTCGTGCTCGTTGCACCGCTATCCTAGCCAAGAAGCCACGTACAAGACGCTGGACGAGAACCGCCAGTGTGACAAGGTCACAAGCAGGATGGCCGTAAATGGACGGAGTTTGCCGTCGTATTGCTGGGCCGCCTCCGTAAATGATGTGCCAGTATTGCCACGTACTGCCATTAACACATCGATAGTGCTGAGCAGCCACCAATCCCTCTTTCGGACCTCGAGATGTCAATTCAGACGTGCGCATATCCAGTAGGCCATGGTTAGCAATTGGTCCTGGTGGGTTCTTATGTGTCGAAATGAAGCGCTTCCATGCGGAAATCCAGCTAGAATGAGCAACAAAAGATATTTTCGACCCCACTTCTGCTTAAGCGCGATAAGACATCCATGGCAAGCGCTTCTTCTTCGGCCCGTACGCGAGCCACATCAATCTCAAGAAATGCCATTACCTCGATCGAGAAGACCCCACGCGTTGAGAGCAATGTCGTGACACGTTGAAGGTAATTACCCAATCTGCGAGCTCGCTCCGCTGGTGGCATCCGTAACACGTACACCCAGTTGCGTTCTGGCAGCTGTGGGAGGACAGGCAATTTGGTCTCCAGCAAAGAGTGCAACGCCAGGAATTCGCTGTATCGGCGACGTACGACGTGGCGGCGGAAGCAGTAATGCACTCGCAGCACAAAGTTCGTGTAGGGAGGCGACCCGCTTGCTGTGCTCGCTCCATGGATGCAATACTCACATCCAACAGAGCACTAGCTCGTTCATTTGCCTCGTTAGTACTCCCTTGTGGATCCAGCGGACGTAAGGTTGGCAGAATGTGCTCTGCTTGATATTCCGCACCACTCAGCAATGGCAGCGAGCACAAAAATCGGTAGGCCACTGCTTGCCGCTGAAAACGCTCATCCTCATTGTCAGCAGTCCATTTAGCAGTCGTCACGTCACCAGCTACTGCTAAACCGCTCGTTGTGTCAGTGCGGAGATGGTTTAGTGCTCGCTGCAGACAGATGCTTCGAAACCGAGTGATGACCTGGTCCTCCGACGCCCCCGCTGGAAGCTGCAGCTCCTCGAATGCACGGGCGGTTACCTCTTTCAACGTGGACAGCGGCAACACAGTCATGGGCGCTTGGCCTCGCAAATCGTGCGGTGAGACGGAGTGGTCGCCAAAGATCCGCGACGATTCAGTCGATGTCGATGACTAGGAAAAACGACAAGTGAGATAGATGGCAAATACCCACACTGTTGCACTCGCTTCAAGGCATCCTGTTACACTGCATGTATCACAATCTCAGTATCAATGTTAGCCCACCGCGCTTACACGCACTACAAGAGAAGATGACGTCAAAACCTCTACATGTAGTGCACACATCTGCAGGTTCATTCTGACAGTAGTTCAATTGGGTTACTTGGCCTCTCCGTCGATCTCGAGCACGGTGCGGATTTCCTCCGGTGTGTGTTGCAGCACTACGCGGCGGTTCCGTTCAGCTGTCGGCCACGATGGCGATGAAGACTGCGGCTCACTGCTGGGTATGTATCCGTTCCTCGCGTCGTACACGAACTCGTAGACAAACGCATATGTACCTGCAAGCGTTGCCGACGTGAGCGCACGAGCCTTGTCTGCTAGCACAGGTTGGGCCAGACTTTCAAGCTGAGGGAACATCAACGTCATTAGGGCGGCACAGAAATCGCCCATAACCCGCGAGATTGTCTCGCCATCAAGACCGGCGGTGTCTGCAGGCGAAGAACCTGGTTCCGCTGACACTGCTGCGTGGCTCTGCTGGTACTGTTGCATGTGCTGCAGCAGTGTCGAGACACGACATCGATCCAGTAAACGAGTCGCCTGGATCTCGCTCAGATCTCTCAACCAGCGGTCTAGGTTGCCGCTCATGTTAGTGGACCACTTTGCAACCTCGGGGAACCGAACAAGTGGCGCCTGCAGACAGCTCAAGTTGTTGATACGGAAGATGAGCGCATCCACTGCGTCCAGGCCCGTCACACTGCGCTGGCACATTAGCTCCATTGCCGGCAACACGCCATCAAAAAGTGGCGCCAAATCGGCCTCTTTTTCTTGCTCGGGGAGTAGAGAGCTTTGGAATACTTCAAGCAGCGCCACGAGCCGGTGTGCGACGTCAAGGGTGACGTGAGTGGCCGCAAGACTGGCTGCGTAATCTTGTGCCGACGCTGCCACGGCGTCCACAAGCTGCTTGTATTGATGACGGAACGCATTATTCGCGACTTGGCGGCAATGACGGAGCGCCCGTGCAACTTCGGCTTGTGCGACAAGCTGGTCGAACTTATGGTGATAGAAGGCTAGCAGGTGCACTAACTTGTACGCGATCACGATACCGTGCGGAGAGCTGAGTGTCTGCTCGACGCGCACTTGCAACGGTCTCGCTACGCCATCGAAAGCGCGCCCTACCATGGATGTGCAGACCCCTCTGCGTTGTCTTCTGATTTTCCCTGTAAAGGTTCAGCAGCTGTCGGACTCTCCACCAGCGATGGTGTGTTGGAACTATCGATCGGGTCGTCGCTCGTCGAGGAGGACGCAACAGCAGTTGAGGGACTGAAGTCAATGTCACCATCGAAAAGCACGCGGAAAAACTCGCTTTCGGTAGCGATGGCTTGATGAACCCAAGCCAACATATCACCGCAGTAGCGGACGGGGTCATGTGCGTGCATCTCGATGGGTCTTGGGATGCCATTCGGCCCACCCACAGTCAGTGCCATAATGAAGCGCCGCACAATCAGCGACCGCCGCGACGATGTTAGGCATTCCTTGCAGTAGCTGGACACATACACAATATCGTAAAAAGTTTTGTCAGATCCCTGGCCAACACAACAAAACTCATCGTCCAACTTACTTGTAAAATTCAGCACGGTCACTAAGCAGCGCAATAGCGTGGTGCAGCATGTTGCTTGGCTCCCCATCCACCTCGGCACACTTGCGAGCCGTCCACTGATACAGTCGCTCAAAACCTGCTTCCTGGTATTTGCCCACAGCGTCCAGCAGCTCCAGCCTAATATTTCATAAAAAAGGATACTCATGAGTCTCCCTCCAAAACTCAATTTTGAGAGCAGCTCTTTATCAGTACCCGCAATTGACTTCTCCTGTCGCCACCAGCTCCTTGCAGTCCGCCTTCACCTGCTGCACCCGCTCCAATGTACTGAAGAAAGCGTCCATGTCTTCATCCCCCAGATGCTCCGCATACAAGGCGCGCACTTCTTCCTCTGTCAATTGATAGCGATCTAGAAATGTCCTCGCCTCCTTAAATTCCTGTTGCACCTGATCCCTGTAGCATCGTAACAACTTCAATTAGCACTTCAACTTCAACCTATAACCAAATAGTTTCCAAGTTGCAACCTGGAATGTACCAGATCACAAATATTAGCACAACTCTTTTTTTAGGCCTCACCTTTTGGTAGCTAAACTTGCAGCTTCAGTCTGGACCTGCTGCGTCTCTCTCTTGGTGGTCTCCAGGAACGTCTGCACTTGTCCACACTTGTCGTCCAGAGCGTCCACACGGTGTGCGAGCGTCTCCACTTGCTCTAACGTGCGCCCTAACCCGTCCAGAACCTGCTGCGCCAGTGCCAGTTGCTGGTTCTCCAGGGAAGCGCGAAGGTTACGCCGTAAAGAGGCCAGAGAGGGCGTCGCATTGGAGGCGCCCAGAGGCACGAGAGATGCCCCAGAGGACGGATCGTCCGACACGAGGGTGCGCAAGAGAGCTTTCGTCGCTTCAAGCTCCGCACGTGAGCCCAGAAGCTTATGCACGCGTGCCTGCAGCGCGTGCGGAGCTGCCGTCGCCATGTTATGATAGGGTTACTATCGAATTTGTGTGAGACTAAAAAATAGGTAACGATGTACTGAAGGTACTTCAATTTGGTAACTTTGAGGTACACGCACGACTATTTGAAATAAGTTATATAGAAAAGATTTAAATAAAAAAGACAACATATCTCATTATTATATTGTTATTGCTCTAAAGAGAACATGAATATATTTGTATTCATAAAAACAATCCCATTAAATTATTTAATTGTTTTTAATAAATCTATTTGTTTTACATATTATCAAAGAAGGGATAATTGGATAAATCATTAGATTGCGGCGTATGGATACGGTTGATGTATATACTCTGGGAAAGCACACGACCCTTAAACCCCGGATCAAACATAACCAAGTCTTGCTCAGCTGGATACGGTTTTGCCGCCTAAAAAGAAGTTTAGAACTAGGTGACATATTCATGCCCATAGATGCAAATTTAATGTTTTGTGTCGTGACATGCACCCTCCGTGCCGTCAATATAGTGATTAGAAATACCTGCTAAATTGCATTATGTAGAATATATAGTTAAGGGTGCTCTAAACAGTTGTCGTCTAGTCATGATACGGCTGCTTTAACGAGTGTCGACCAGTAGGGAAGAAATATGCAGTCCGCTCGAATTGCGACTAGTACCCGTTGAGTCAACGGCCTTATACTTTGTTCGTCCCGGTCGTCAAGAAAGTAGATGTCTTTAGCGTTACCTCTTTGACAAGCTCACCGTGCATGTTCGCGACGAAGGGGCCTTTCCCGGTTATCAGTTTGGCGATAGCGGACGATGGCGTAAAAACATCGAGGTTGAGCTACAGACGTTGCGATGCGAAGTTGCGAGTGCGAATGCCGTTGGAATTGAAGGTCGTGTGTGAGTTGAAGCACAAAGACACCACGGCAATCTCACACTATTGTATCGTCTCTGAGGAATATCAGCAACAAAAGCTTCCAGCACCTCTGCTTAAATCTGGTCCTGGACTCAATGTGTAGGGTGGCAAGATGTCCTCATTATTAGAAATACCAGCAGCCACAAATCAGTCATCGTCCCCCTGTAACCGACCGGGTCAGCCATGACGATCGTCACTCGAAACTGCTGCTTCAATGAGCTCCAATGCGCCGCAGCAAAGCCAATGCTCAAGATTTGACCACCACCCACGTGACCAAGAAGAGAGGGGTTCGAGCTATGAAGAAGCGACTCCAAGACAGACTCTACCAACGCAATCACCGAGCCAAACGAGAGCACAAAATCCGATCTCTCCAAGGTGAAGTGAGTGCGCTCCACTGCAAGATCGCGCGTCTGTATTGCGACCTCCATCGCCGCAAAGCTGAGGCGGAGAATGCCGAGGTGCAACGCAGACAACAACAACAACATCCAGTCGGATCACTGCTCGACCACACCGTATCAGTCGTCTCGCAGTTCTTTTGCATCTACCAGAATGGCTACTCGCTACCTCTGGCGGCACAACAAGAGCACTTCCTACACTCCGTTTTGGCTGTGAACGTCGAGGGTGCTGACATCAGCAGTGCAGATGCCTTCGTGCAACAGTGGCGGCTGTACGACCAACACTTCGCGTTGTTCGCCTTAGAGCCACAATCCTGGAAGGTACAGAGCTCCGGCGACTGCGTTATGGCAGAGGTGGAGGTCATGATCTACATCCGCTTCCATCGCCAGACGATCGGTATGCTCTTCCCAATGCTCAAAAGAGGCGACGTTAATCCAGACTTGATTCAGCCCCTCGTCACAGGCACGACGACCGTGGTAGGCACCTACACATTCATTGTGGATCGCACCGGATTCGTGAGCAGCTTGTTGGTAAACCTTCAGTTATTGGAGACGCTTCGTCGCGTGCTTGGCTCTCTCGAAAACGTGGCGCGTCTGAGTGAGGGGACTCGAATCACCCTCGAGACCGGCACCATCACTGTCGTATGAGGATTGAGCAGTTGCAACATCGGAATTGCTTAACGTCCTTGTATACGCACGTCGTTTCTTCATAGTTGCTACTAGCATTCAGTTATCTCGTATCATTTGCAGCTCTACCTACAGTAAAAACCTTGATCGAACGCTCGGCTTTCGAATTGGGTAACGCACAAATACGCCGCTATTGCTATAGCTAATGGCGGTCCACCCAAATCACCTTCGCGATCGGATCGGATAACGTCTGCGATCCATCCGTCCATGGTTCGCAAAGCAAAATCTGGGCGTGTTTCATGCTGTATTGGACAGTAGGTACATGTAAGGAGCTGTTTCACACGTCACAGATAGTGAGTTCCTTGTTTCACACGTCACAGATTTGGAATAGATACGTTTTGTGTCAATTCGAACTAAACTGTTGGGATCGGACGTCGCTTGATGGCGGATCTCATCGTCGAAGCTGGTGCTGACGGTGCCTTCGATGCCAGTGATGCGTCTGAAGTTCTGCGACAGCGAGGCAACGAAGCCTTCAAACTGCGAGACTTCCAAATAGCCAAGGAATTCTACTCACAGGCAATTGAGGTCAACAGCTCCATCCATGTAGGTATTTGCCAGAATATGTATGGCTACTGCGCCTTCTTGTCCAGATATGTATGCCAACATTGGTTTACTTCTGCATTGTAGCTGCTGTACGGTAATCGATCGGCAGCGTGTCATCAACTGGGAGAGTTTAAAGAGGCACTTCAAGATGCCGAGAAGTCTATTGAGTTGGCCCCGTCGTGGTCAAAGGTGCATACCTGCAGGGTCTCTTGTGTGTCTCCTTTTAGTCTTAAATTTAGTATACTGGTTCTGACAAATGTAGGGATATCTTCGAAAAGCTGCTGCGTTCGAGTCGCTGCAAGACTGGGCCAATGCAGTAGCTGCCTACGAAGAAGTCCTCCGTCTAGAGTCAGACAGCTTATCAGCTGAAGCGCGGAAAGCTGTCTCAAGACTACGAGCAATCAAGACAAAGGCTTCTGGTTCTGTCGACAAAGCAGTGAAGAAGGGGTTTCTGGCCGCTAGCAAGAGCAAGTCCTCCATCTATGCAGAGAAAGAAGATGTGTTGAAGGTTGTGGTTGATGATAAGGGGTTTCACGCCCTGAAGACCCAACACAACGATCGTGGCGATTGATGCTGTGCAGACTCCTGGACGGCTGCAACAAACGCGGTGTGAATAGCCAAGGCGAGAGCGTGGTATTGGATGATGGTGTATTCGCTAAGCTGCTACAGGAAGAAGAGTTTCAACGTCTTATTTATCCAGGTATCCCCAAAGAACAGCTTGTCCATGCACCGAAGAACCTGCAGACACTGCTGGAGGACCCTTGGTACGAGCAGGAATTATTGGCTCTCATGCCCAAAGTGCAGGCGAAGGCAGCGAGCGTTCTGACCAACGTGAAGAAGCGCGGCGCAGCACAAGGTGATGTCATGGACGCTGCGACAGAGCGTATGCTGATGCCACAGGTGCTTCAAGAGGCCTTTGGCAGGGAAGTGCTGGACATGGTACACAGAGTGAACTACCAGAAGCATGTGAAGCTGGCGAATGACGTAAGACTGCTAGCCGACCCAAACTCTGACTTTGCTACGTGGGATCAGCTGGATGACGAATTCCTAAACGAATTGTTGGTCGACAAAAGCGACGTGTGTGGTGTGGCAGTCATGGACGAGTTCATGGGCGAGTGGACGCAATTGTTGTTGAACGACGTGCATCGAATGACTAAGAGTGGTCTGCTGTTATCAACAGCACCGAATATTGATGCCAAGCACGTGCTGAGCCGACGGAGTACAGGAAATCAGTCGGGCAATGCAGATACCCTTCTAGGGGCGAAACTCCGTTTTGTTGAGCATCAAGACTGTGCAACAGGTATCCAGCATTAGCAGAGCTCATCGAGAAGCTACATG
Source organism: Phytophthora kernoviae (assembly GCA_008080845.1). Taxonomy (NCBI): domain Eukaryota; phylum Oomycota; class Peronosporomycetes; order Peronosporales; family Peronosporaceae; genus Phytophthora; species Phytophthora kernoviae. The sequence continues at coordinate 130,227 of VKKV01000075.1, read as the reverse complement.
CCCTGCCCTACGAGATCAACAAGAAGCGTCCAGAGAAAGCCAAGTTATGTGCTCAATTTACACACTGCACCGCTGTTCAACAACTATCAACCGGGTGTCATCAGCCGCTACGTCTGGATTGCGGAACAGGAGAGAAAGACAACGGATTCAAGCTGACATGCGTTTACTTGCTCAATGCAGTCGAAGCTCGAATCGCAGAGCACAAGCAAACAACCTTCAAACTCCGGACAAGCCTGGCTGAGGGTGCTCCTGTGCGGCAGGTTGACATCGAACCTGACCGTCTCGTGGTCTTCCGAAGCCAGTCGGTGTTTAATGAAATCACAGCGGTTCCAGCGGGAGGGATCTCTTTTATCTCACGTTTTGGATCCACGGTCAGGAGCTACTGTAGGAGGAAGAGATCTTGCAGCTAGAATGTGCATCTAATGCACCAACATGGTCTCTGAAAGCGGCAATTTGTTGGCACTTGAAGGCTTGGACGACTCTTATTTTCCCTCTTATCAGACTTGATCAGCGTTTTCGAGCAGGCCCATGGGACAAGAGTAGAGCCGCATCCAGCGATACAGAAGCTAAGTGAAGATCCTGGCGGTGATATTTATTGTGCATCCGCGACACGGAATCAGTTGATGAGGGTAGTCCGCTTGATCGAAACTCCAGCGTCGACGTGGACGGTGATGTTCGAAGCATCAACGCTTTCACCAAATTTGCACCCGACTCCGTTCTAGGGGTGGCGCTATCCACCTGCGGGTGTTTGTGATGCTGAAGTATCACACTTTCTGACTGGCTTTCATGCAGAGACGGCAAAATCGCCTGGGCGACAACGCCAGCAATCGGCTGTGAAACCTTCGGGGTGCTAGCGGATAACTGATTAGAGCTTGTCCGTCCGTGTTGCGATTTCGAGTGACAGGATTCCCCTTTGCCAGCTTCCCAGTCACCATTGCTTTCGTTGGGAGATAGATCATGGCTACCGGTGGACTAAGAGTGGTGCTACCGGGCTGTTTCTTCTTCATCGCAAGCGAAGAGGGTCCAACCAACGCTGGTTTTGTTGTAGGAGCGACGAGCGACATATCAACGGTGCAGGAGTGGCTATCTTGCCAGCATTTTTGGCAGCTGACGGTGAAGCATGCAGAGCACCACAGTTCAGCGCCTCGAACCGAGCAGGAACAACAAACGAGGACTTGTTCGCTCTCTGTTGTAACATCACAAGATACATGTACTTCTGGAGTAACTGGTACAGCACTAGTCGTATCTGCAGTCTGGGTTTGTGCAAGCGAAAGCCCCGTGTAGTCTCTTTCACTTGGAAATGGATGTGTTTCGTTATGTCGAGTGTCTGCAGCTTTCAGGGACACCATCGACTGAGAACGCTCACGCATACTTTGGCGATCGCTAGCTTTGTTTTGCTCTTGGCCACTCGGTGTAGAACTGCCCTGGATCATCTGAATGTTCTGGCTAGAGTGGAGAACTCCTCGTTCTGTAATTTTGCTGTCAACGATAAATTTCCATGACTTGTGAAGTTGAACCTTTCGACGAATATTTTCGATATGCGTGACACGAGCTTCCTCTAAAGGAAGTTGGTTTGCGAGCAAGCGCTGGCTGGTGGAGGCCTCAACTGCTTTTCGCACGTATTCAGCTGTAGCAGGGGCCCTTGTCGACTCTGGACACGAATTCTCTGAGGTCTTTGCCAACTGAAAGGTTATCCCTGTTTTCCAGTTCGAGAAGATCGGTTCGATTTCAGATAATTCTCGTAGGCGTTGAGAACCATGCTGGGACGGGGGTTGTCCTTGCTCGACCGAGCTGGCGTCGTTGTGAAAAGACTCTGCACGATAGTATCGAGAGCCGATACGTATTCACTGACGGATTGGTCCATGCGAAAATGATGGAGAGCAGGCTGAACAGCGCCTTGGATCACCAGGTCACAGAACGCCTCGAAGTTAACTCTTTGCTCGTTCGCGTACCAAAAGGACTGCTGTGTGGCGGATGATGGTGTCAACGATATACCAACCGCTTTGCATATTTTCACCATCGTCATGCTGCATTCAAACGGAGACCTGCTGTGAGCGATACCAACAGAGCTGGGTAGCATGTTGACCGAAGGACGCTCGGTTGACGAACTGAGCGGGCGATCTGAGATGAGGGACCACACCGGAGCAAGCCTCTCAAAAATGACCGCTCGATTCTCCGGTGTCTCCGGGACTTCCATACCAAATAGAGGAGCAGATGTCGCTGGCTGTGTCAGGTACCCTGTGGGAGGTCGAGATTGCGACGTTTTCAGTCTCTAGCGTTACTCGTCCAGGTAGAGGCTTCGGAGTTGCAACTGCTTTAACTTGTGGTTGGTTTGTTGGCGACACAAAATCCAGACTCAAAATCTCCATCGGCTTTTGTCGAAGCACCTGTAGACCTGTCCGTGTTGATGCTTTGCTTTCATTCTGGAACGTGGTGAGATAGCCTTCCCAAGGATTTGGACTGGGTGAAGTCGTTAGAGGGGTTGACCGTCGACTCTTTCTTGATCTCGACCGGTATTCATCCAAAGGATCTAGCGATATTTGGTTTGATCGAACCTTTCCCTTCTCCTGTTCTGGTGAAGGCGGGTCGTCTTTCAGTAGTCTATCTGTATCGAAATCTCCCCATCCATCGACGTCGGTCGAACACGGGTGATCTTCACGTGGTGTCTTGGAATTTACTGCCTTCTTGCGCGCTATGGGGTGCTTCTTTTTGGGATTTCGTGTTAGGGGACTGCTGCTCGATGGCAGAGTGTCAGCTCCAGCTACAGTGTGCGGTCGGGGATTATCCTCAAATTGATCTGCATCGTCAAAACCATTGGAGCTCGGTGCTGCTGAACGTACTTTGCGCATAGGCGAAGCATTAATTGCAACAATTGGCGCTGATATGCTGCAATCTTCCGCACCATTCGCTCTACTCGAATAAAATTCAACGGGGTCTGCAAATTCCTGAAGCAACACAGTCTGGTCCTGAACAAATTCGTGGCTGGCAGAAGGCTCTCTAGCGTTGTTCAGAGGTTGATTGCCATCATCATCAAGCAAGAGAGGACGATCGTCATGTAGTGAGTCCATGTCGGAAGACGCGGCAATCGCCAACGTGAGTGAACACCGAGAGGCTAAAATCAACTTTGCTATGAATAGTGGAATGTTTGGGCATTTTCGTTTGGGGACTATTGGGATCACGGTCATTTGACGAGCAAACTGTTCCAACAGAGCAGTTGAGGTCATGAGCAAGGACGCGTTGTCACGGAGGAAACGTGGAAATCGCGTGGCTCGTACAAGTCGCGAAGTCCCGACCACGCCAAACAACTGCCTTGAAGTCCAATGGCGATTCTTGCAACACAAAAACCCAAAGCTGCCACAGTTTGGTTCTTCTTCCAGGAAGCCGCTTGTCGTCGATCCTCTAACGCCACAACCAAACAGTAGCAACAGTATCGCCCACTCTACTGCAAACCATGCAGGCAGTTTCCCCAGCAGTCGTCCAGTGCCACCACAGGGCTCACCGTCGCGATTGTTTCATATGTTTGAGACACAAGAAACGGAGATTGATCAGATCGATGCACCGGGTGTCAGTGAGGGCACCGCTCAACAAGAGAGCCGTCCCCGCGAAAATCCCAATGCATGTCGTGCTTTCAATGACCTTATGGGAGAAACACAGCGTCAAGCAATGCTGGATCGGATTCTGGCTGACATGGAATATCTGGCAGTAGAACCAACGTATTCGCGACTTGGGCATCCAGAAAATCAGGAGGATGTGAAGGTCGACTCCCATCGAGGTGCACAACGTGCGAGAGCACAGAAGTCCTCTGTTCTCCAAACAATCCTCCGGAGCGAAGTCTCTTCACCTAAGACCAAGCCCCAACGACAGCAGCACAAATTCAATGCGCTATGGGCACTTGACAGCCAAGGACCTCATTCAGATGACGACGACGACGATGATGATGACATCTTCGACGATGGAGAGGCTGAGAGAGGAGATCGCGAAGCGGAGAGAGCCAGAACACGACGCCGCCGGCGCAAACTCCAACAGCACAGTGAAGACGACCAGACGCCGCGAATTTTCTGGCAGCAAACTACCGGTGCTAGGTCTGCTGTGGATGTGCCAGAACAACTGCTGAACTTGTCTCCACCGCCACCACGAAGACAAAGGTCTCCAACCATGATAATGACTGGACGACTCTACCGGTCAAGACCAACCCCTCTCCGTCGGCTCCAAATGGTGAACGCAGAAGCAGCAAGCACGATTTGACCACTCAAAGTGACTCGCCACAAGCTGCAGCTAACACCAACCCCCCAGGTCAACAATGTCTCCAAGACAGCATCGTCGTCATAACTTGCACGTTCCTGCTGCTGCACCACCAAGTCCAAACAGCAAAAATCCCGTCCCAGTCTCTCCGTCGAAAGCACATTATGGTGCCTGGTACGTTCCTCAAGCGGAGTGGTGGAATCTGCATCAAGCCGAGCAGCAGGGCATCACGGACAAGTTCCTTGGCTCTGCTCCATCTCACAACGAGACGGACGAGCCCCACCGCCACGACAGAAACACGTCTTCATTACAACGTCAGCACAAGCCGCCTCTGCCGTCCGCGGCACTCTCTTCACGCCCCACCGAAAACGCTCTATCCCCTGTCACCCAGTCCCGTCGAGGGTCCTATCACTCTTCTAACGGCACTGCTGGCAGCCGGATGCCTTCCGCGAGTTCTCGCAAAGGTGCCGCTCTGCCCTCTACGCCCGCACCGCTTGAACTTCAGGTGGCAGGTATCCCGCAGTCGTATATTGGCCGCGAGTACCGTGCGTTTATCCTCAGCACCGGTTCATCACTGCCACAGTATCTCCAATGACCGTTGAGGTGCAAATCGCGTGGAATAGAGCGATCAAGATCGCTTGAAGTATGAAGTTGAAGCTGTCGACCATCTTGGCGGTGGTGCCGACACCAGGATAAATCTGTACCTGGCCAGCATCACCACCGAACCGGGAAACAAATGCACGGGACCTTCGTGCCGGGGGAACTGGAACAAACTGATAGCTTCTCCCAGGGAGTTCCATGAATAAATTATGTTACTGATATTAGCAAAAGAGACGGCCATGTCGCCACCTGAGTACCTACCTACCTAGTTTTTAAACACATCCATCCACCCATTCGTGTGTTTCCAGTTTCCCCACATTTTGTTTCTCTCTTTTGTACATGACACTAATGGCTCCACCAGTTCTCAACCTTGACTCACATGTGTTCGCGATGGCACTCCATACAGAGGAACAGCGAGTCTGATTTCTTGCCGAATTCACACGGAAAACTGATGCGTCCAGTCTGCAGCCAACATTTGGTCAAAAGTGCTTAAATTGCGCCAAGACCCCGCGGAAAAACGCAAACAGATTGGAGCAGATATTGCCAGTCGCAGCCACTACCGGATAATCACAAGCGGCGCTTTGGTAGCTCTGAAGAAAAGTGAACAATTCCCCACGGAAGCTTCGCGGATATCTTCGTCATTTATAAATTCCGTCACATTCTGCACAAAGGCAGCCACCAGCGGCCACGAAAGCTCCAGCCGCGCCTTCACGACGCTCTGCATCTTCCCCACTGCAAAAGGGATGGACTGCAGCATTTGTCGGAGTTGGCCGAACGACAAATTCGCTGCTCGGTTGCAGTAGTGAGCCACATCTCGTAAATAGTCCAACACTAATGAGACCAAATGGGATGCCGAAATGTCATCATTCGTGTCGGTGCTCTCCGGGGCCCCTGGGGCAACTGCCGCGTAGGGTATTTCTGTAGTCGCCAGAGCCTTGAAATCCGAGCGCGCGTCGCGAACGGTGCGCACAAGTTGCCGACTACCGGGGAGGCAGTCCAAAAGGTAGGGTCCATGGTAGGGGAGTGTTCTGGTTCTGCCTCTGCTTCTTCGAAAGCGTTGAGGGTGGGAAACTCGGAGCACGATGCTCTCTCGGCAGCAAGACTGGCTCCATGTCCACCCCGTACGAGAGTTTCTTGCAGGCTAAGGCGTCGGGTGAGTCGCTGTCCATGGAGCACTTGGAGATTGTTCGCTTGAGTGTGTGTGGCTGCATTGTAGGTAGAACGGACTAACCGGGTCGGCGGGTTTAGACACTGTGAGGAGACGGTTAGGTACTTTTGGCAAAGACACGGCAGTTTTAGGCGAAGTTTGCCACTCGTTTGGGTGGCGCTCGGCAAAACCCAAAATCTTGCAGCAAGTGGTTGTCACCTCCGAGGCACGTTGGCGAGTGAGGCGGATGGGGCGCCGTTTCTTTCCAAAAGATTTCGGTCAGACAGACCTATCCCCAGTGTGGTCCACATCCCAGTGCGTCACCAGTGCAGAACCCGAGCGAGTTACCGCGATGCAGCTGTCTCACCTGTGAAATCGCTTGCGCGTTCCGTTTTCTGTGTGAACGTGACTCGGTTCGCGGCGTCTTTATCGTCCCGGCCGCCAGACCCCAGTACAGGCTGTACAGCGCAGTCTGGGGTCCAGCCGTGCGTGGTGATCGAATGTAAAGAGGAAAACCGAAGTCCTTTGGCTGGCTGTCAGTGCCCTTGGATTCGAAAGTTCAGTTTGCGCGCCTAGTCGCTTCAAATACGTTACGTTAGGTACCGGTACTATAGAACATTTGGCAGATTGCCGTACGCAACAAACGTGAGTCTGACTTTGGCTACCCAGACCAGCCAGATGCAGGACTGCTTTTGCTAGGCTTCTGCCTTTGCTTTACAGGTGGGCTTTGCCGCGGGCGGGAATTACATGCGGGTTGCTGAAATAAAGAATCGTGGCTACTGCGCCCAATTATTCTCTCAAGAATAAGAGTCAACTTCTACTTGACTCATACAAAATCTAAGCTAATCAAATGACTTGATATTTGTAAGCAATAAATTCCGATTCCCTCCCATATAAGACTGAAAATCGGGCGCAGTAGATAAAAACCAAAAACTAGGTCCACCCATACTTGCATAGCTCGGGCTCCGGTCGAGGCCAATCGTGAAGTTCAAGTTGCGTGAAAAAGAGCCGCGTCAACTTCGCCGCTTCTGCACTACTTGGATCACCTGCACCAAGTGCAGGCTGTGAGTCGCTATGTGCTCGCATAGATCACTCGAAATTTCTGCGGAAAGAGTCTTGCCCTCGAAAATGGCTGAGGGGACACTATGCTGTGCGACCTCGTTGTCGTAGGCGATCTTAGTTCGCGCTTATTACACCAGTAACGAAAATGCGCAGAAACTTATTGTCGAAACAATGGTTCAGTGGTTCGGTCCGACAATGAACTGCTGTGCATCTCTCTCTACTACGGCTCGTAAACTACGCGAACACCTTTTCCTTCGTGAAGGCGTTTTCCGGGGGGGGGGATGCAAATCTCGTTGCCTTATCCAAGGCCATGATTTCTTGTTAGCTCCTGCTCTTAGTGTCGCTGCATTTTACCTCGTGAGTCAGCCAAAAGCCGAGAATACGGCGGCTCACCAGCTGGACGTCGTAATCGAGCATGCGCTTGTAGCGGTATGGCCTATCGACATGGGGGCCATGACCATGGTGCCGAGTAAACTGCAGCACAGGTTCATAAATTGCCGTGACTGTCGTCGTGAATGTCCAAACTAATTGCCACGATCTCTTTTAGTTTTCACACCGGCTTCAGCGGCTACCTGCCAGGTATCTACACTGGATACTGTCGTCTATCCTAATAGAATTCCAGCACGAATGAAGATGAGGCGACCTTCGAAAATCTCGGTGCTCAGCCTATCTCCCTTTTGAGCGATATCGTTGAGGCCGAGCGATTGTGGCCAGGCAGGCTGGATGCTGTAAGCGAGCTCCCTCCGTCATCCGAGACGCAAGTGTTGAGATTGGCAGTAGCGTTTAACACGCGCTTCGCATCAAGCATCGCTCCCAGATAAGTGCCGCACGCCCAAGCAGAAAGCTTGCCGCATTGAAGCGCTCCACCATACGGTCATGACAGTCAAATGCAGGCCTCGTGGGTGGACCCTGTAATATTCTGAGTGCACGCATTCCGAGTCGCAGCGCGTTTCCCAAGAAGCGGTGTCTTCTCACCGAAATTGCATTTGCGTTTCACCTGGAGGCAAGTCGAGCAAGCGACAGTGTAGGTTGGTACGGTTGCACTCGCGTAGCAACTGGATGCAGCTCAGTCAGTCTGCTCAACGGCAGCCAAGCAATCGACTTGAAGATTCGTGTGGTCACAAGTCGGTAGCTTGCAGCACAAAGCTTGTGCAAACCCCTCTCGCTGGCCGGCCCAAGGGAAGGGATGCGGTACATGTAAACAGAGACCGCCTCGGTCAGTATGCATCCAACTGGAACTTTTCACGGGGAAATTTGTCTAAGATAGCTTGCCTATCCACTTGGTGCGGAATGTTGACCGAGGTAGTTCTCCTGCGTAGGTCACCGACGAAGCCATAGATGCCTTGCTTGTATGACTCACAACTACCATACATCCTGTTGCTGGACCCCGGCACGAAAGCACTGCAACGGCAATGTTTCGCTCCGACGAATATGCCAAACGGTCCCGCTGACAACGAGCACATGCTGCCAAGTACGGCTCGTTTCGCATTTGCGCTAGCGGCCCTTGCAGGATGACTCGCTAACTTCCCACTCTTTAGCAGCAAGGATCCTATGGCAATGCCATAATTGTTTCCACACAGTTGATCGGTGTCTTTGTCTTCTATTCTTCACTATGCTCCCCATGGCTCTCGTCCCTTCCATCTCAATAGAAACTTTTCAACAGCATTGCTCCCTTAGTTTTTTCGCAAGTGACCAGTTAGGCAAGCAAATCACATTCTAGCCTATTCAGGAAATCCGCGGTGCTCAGCTTCCTCGACCACAGTAGTCCCCACTACTGAAGTGCCACAGCCGCATCTTGAGTTTCTTGTAGCTCTTCTCGTCACAAATTTCGTCACACCCACTGCGTTATCCGGCGGGCACACAGTTTATCTCTGCTGGGTACCTACAACCATTTCTTGTAGAACTTGAAAAACCCGACTGTGGCCAGCGCGATGAAGAGCACCACGGCCCACCAAATGTAGTAACCGTTGTGATACTCGAGCTCGGGCATGTTGGTAAAATTCATGCCGTAGAGCCCAGTCAAGAACTGGGCCGGTAGGAAAATAGCCGCCACTAATGCCAAAATGTAGCTCACGTCGTTCTGCTGTGCTGCGCGAGCGTTGTGAAAATCGTCAATGAGGCTGCGACAGCGATCGAGATGCCGTTCGCAGTCTTCCTCGATGGTCGTAATGTGATCCTGTACATCACGGAAGTAGCGCAGCGTCTCGCCCTCGTAGTCGTTGGACGCTGAGAGCTGCACGATAACCTCGCTCAGAGGTTTGCAGAGTACTTGCAGCCCCTTGATCTGCTTGAAACAGCTCGCAAGCCGACGAACGTCAAAGTAGCGTGGATCAAGACTCAACAGCCGCTCCAGCATAATCAGCTTCGCGCCGAAAGTGTGCGTGATGGGCGATAGCTCGTCGACACATACGTCAACGATAGTGTAGACGAGGAAGGCTGTGCCGTGCTGACGCGCCTTAGAGTATGAAATGTCCAGTCGTTGTCTGAGCATCGGCCAGAGCGTTTTGGCGCACTCTTGGACGCTAATGAGCACGTCCTCCATGATGTACACACTGAGCTGCTCGGGCGCTGTCATTACGCAACCGATCTTGAGCTGTTCTAGGCGCTCTTCTAGCTCCTTTTTCGTCATGCTCTCGAACGGCGACACGTCTTCATCCTGCACGTACAACGAGGCTCGGTACATACTTTGGTAGTTCTTGACCATTAATAAGTCGCGTGCGTGGACTGTTTGCAGAATCAACGACGAGTGCTCGTCGTACTGCTCGTACTTCGGGCGCTCCACATCTGTATCTAAAGTGTCCTCAATAGCCAACGGGTGAAGACGATAACGCACCGACAAGCGACGCATCAGCAGAGGATCAATCCCTCCATGTTGATCCAGCGCACAGTCGCCCAGCCTGGTTTCGTCGAGTAAATAAATTTCTGCACCTGATCGATCGGGTAGACGCTACGAATGCGGTCAGACGAGTACTCAATGGAGCCGAGACGGGCATGTTTCGTGCCATGCCTCACGTGCGTGTACTCTGGTGGCATATTGTTCAGAAATTCAGGATTGAAAAGTTGTGCCAACTTGATCTCCTGAATGGAAAAAATAAATTCCTCGTACGTGATGCCTCCACTCCCGTCATCGTCCACCTTGTCGATAAATGCTTCGAACTGGTTGTCGTCGTCACAAGCGATGCCCATAGCCTCCAAGCCGCACCGAAAGCCTTCATACGACACCATCCCATTGTCTAAACATTTTCACAGCAAAAATAAAAACGTAAGCAGTTTAATAAAACTATCTAACTGCAAAACGTGGCAAATTTATCAGCAAATTTGTAATACCATCCGGGTGAAACATTGCAAATAGTTTGGTAAGTTTTGCCGTCGTGAGATCGTAGTGTGGGTCCATCATTGACAGGTCTTCTGCTTCATCCACGACCCCCAGACTGTCCGACCAATCAACGGAATTGGAATCTCTGGCGATCGGTTCGATCGCTCCAATTGCCATAATTTGGAGGATGTTCTTGCCATGGAGGAGTGTAGGCAGCGTCGTCGTCACTTTGCTAGTATCGTCAATAATAGTGTTGGTAGTCTCGGTAGTCGTAATTTTGTCCATTCCAGTAGTCGGTCGAGGTGGCAAATCTGTTACTTTCGAACCATTTGAGGCATTTCCATTAACCACTCGACGTGATGCAGTTCCATCGAAACGAACGCCGTCATCGGATGCCCAATCCACTGGCTGGTAACTAGTACAGATTTCGGACGGAGGCCGACGCCACAACCGACGGATCGACCGAAAGCTGACCGTCTTTTGGGTTTAGAACTGCGGGTGGACGAGGCGGGGACACTGCCGTCCACTGCCAAGATAGAGATTTTGTCGTCGGTTAGGGAGTCGTCCATCGTGAGGTAAGGAGTCTCGGAGTCTGCAGGCAGCTGGTGACGGTTTTCCATGAGCGAAAAAAGAACAAAGTGAAAAGTTGTGCTTATATTGCATAGTGTTACACGAAGGTGAAACTAATTGAGAAATGTTGCATGAATGTGATAGTACGTTTTTGCCAAATCGGAGCAATGTGCAACTACATGTAAAGTCTCCAAATCTTTGGCTATTAGTCCATTCATGTCAGTCACAGAGTTGATCATTTCAAGATGATAACAAGTTTCTTGGAAATTTGAATCGTTTAATGCCGAAAGTCTTTATGCTATGGTAAGCTTCGTACATCCGCAGATCACAGCCTAGGTTGGTGCTAGCATCGATAGATTCCGCACCATCGAGTCGGGAAGCTTCAAGATGAGTTTGCTGGCGTAGTGAGAAAAAAGAAGAAGCTGTATGCACTATATTGATGTAGCCTTAGTCTTCGCAAGACCAACAGGATGCCAAGGATCTCTCACTGCTTGCTATCCTACGAATCTTGAACAATATTGCGAAATTTGACAGTCTCTTCATCACGAGGTCCGAGTCGAGAAAGTAATTTCTTCGCTGTATCTGCTGGCGTCAGTTTCTTCTGCGGACACGTTTCGAAAACGGCCTTGGTCACGTCCAGCCTGCATTTGTGCGATAGCCCATAGAGTAGATTTCTTCGTTCGTGCAGTATGCACACATGAGCTCCACAACATCGTGGCGTTCTTCTCTTGACAGCTCTTGCGAATATTTTGAACACTTTGTTCGATTGTTCTAATCCTAGATTCTTTAGCATCCACTTCACCACACCGTGCTGTCCTGCTTTGGCAGTCACGCCTAGTGCATCGCTAGCTTGGTACAGTTCCACTGGATCTGGATACGTCCTGTGGGAATCGTCGTCTTCCATTGGGTCATGCTTGCCGATAACATCCATAACGTCCACTTGTCCGGTGAGGGCGACAGACTCCGGTGCAGCTACAAGCAGATATTCCTCATAGCTGGGCACCAGACGGTCGACTATGTACGAGTCATCAGCAGCAGCCGTCTTCTCCACAGCAAACCGGCGGTTGTACACCTTGTACTCCTCCAGCAAGAACTCTCACACACTTGATACGTCGCGTGTGGCCGCTTCCACAATCGCTACCTTGATCTCGTGAGCGCTGCATCCTTTGTGCAACTGTTTCACTTCGTCCAGTCAACCGGCTGTTGCCACCTTCATGCTCTGAGAGGTCCTCGGGTATGCCTTATGCTTCGTTTCTAGGTGGTCCCATATCCGTTGGTTGCGGTGACCTGGTCGCATGTAGTAGTCCCAGCTGAAGCCTCAGTCGCGGCTGTGATCGATAAGCCAATCTACAACAGCGAGATGGTCGTTATGGATCGCACTATCCAGCCCGTTTGTGTTCCACGCAAGTCGATTCTCGTGCAGCCACTTTACTACTTCGAGATGTTCTCGCGCTGCAGCCTCGTCCATCGAGTCAGGTGAGCATGCTCTTACGGCCTCGTAATTCTGTACAATGCTGATCCAACCTTCACGGACTGACAGGTCGATTGTCCGAGGGAGTCTCACGAAATCGTTGATGATCTGAATCACGTGCGGGGACCCGCGAATCTGAGGGAAACCTTGCACAGTTTGTAGCAATTCTTCCGTCTTTGATTTCTTTTGCAATACCTCGTCAGTGGTCGTTGGTGGTATTTTACGCTCGCCTAGAACACTGTCGTGACGCAAGACCAGCGCTTCGAGACCTGAACAACCGATATCTCCGAATGCAGACCTGACCGTTTGCGTCACGTCGATCTCGTCCGTTGCTGCTGCTACACGTTCACGATCTGCATTCAGTTTCTTCCCTTGAGTCGATGTAGCTTTTGAAATCCAAGTATGGGGCATTCTCATCCTCCATCATTAGCTTGATATTGTCTGCCGTCACTTCCAGTCTTTTCATAATCAAGCCTTTGAGCTCACTGACTGTAGCGCTTTCCTCCATCGCAACCGCGAATGTGTCGCGGACTGTAACCACACAGGAAAACGTTTTCGCGGGGACTGTGGCAATTACATGGACGTCGTCTGCGTGCTCTCCGTCAGCGGGCGGAAGCTACTCGTCCACTTTCAGCGTTGGGTCAAGTTCAGGCCAGTACTGCCGCAACACGGATTTAACTGTGGAGTATCTACCGTCATCAATAGCATCCGCGACGAGCTTGAGAGCATGAGACGTATCGAAATGTCGCGCGGTGTACTTGCCGTAATACAGCGCCCCAAACACTTTGATCCTCCGTTAACGTCTTTAAACTGGCGCGGACACTTGAGCTTGATTTGCTTCATCATCTCGCTCACACATTTTAGCGCGTCTGCTGGCACTTCAACCGAAACCATATTCATACCGGCGGAGCCAACCACAACACAAGAAATTGTTCGCATCATACGTCGTTCCAATTGCAAAATGCTCGTCGCGAGGAGCCTTTCATGACAATTATCAATGCTTTATGGGAAAGGAAACGAGTGCTTGTTCCTGACGGTTAAAGAAGGCTTCTCATCCTCGCCTCTCTCTTGTCTGTCTACTACAAGACTGCGCTCCATTATCTGTGGCCATCCTCAGCAACCGGTTCCAAACCCACGCTATTAAACTACGACCGACCGTCCTTCGTCTGCTTGTCAGCGTAGCAGAGGGTACGCATCGATTTGCACCCAGCCATTGCTTTCGTATGTCCCTTCCATGTGTATTCTTTCACTTCCTGCGATTATAATCCCCGTCCATTTTGCCGAGCGCTCTGAATTCTCGGTGTCGTTCCAAAGTCGTTTGCCACAACGCAATGGTCGACGTGGAGGCGATTCTCTCGAGTTCCGACCTGCAGGAACAGGTGAACAAAGGTCGGGATGAACACAAGCAGCTGTATCACCAACTAACAGCTATCCAGGTGGAGCTCCAGACACTAGAGGACAGCGAATCGCTCGACGACAGCGTCAACCAACGTCGCAACCAAATACACGCTCGATTCGATGCTGTGGTGCTCAAATTCGAGGCCTACCTGATGAAATACAACATGAACAGGACTACCCGCAAACTGCACATTAGTGATGAGTGGCGTGAACGACTGAAATCAAAGCGGAGGTAGTGCACCTCAAAACGTCGCTCGGACTCGTCAATCTAGGGGCTGCGATGAAGACAAAAACAAAAGCGGTAGCCGACAACAGCGCTGCCATAGTGACGAAGGCGAAGGTGGCTACGGACAACAGCGTCGCGAAGGCCAAAGAGGCAAAGGACAGCAGAGTTGCAAAGTCCGCACTGCCATTCGTGATGAACAAGCGAAGGTCAGCGTTCACTGGGATTCGGTATTAAAGCTCTCAAAACGGGGATTGACCAGCCTTCGAGGTTTAAAATCGCCGCAGTGTTCACAAGAAAAACGACGCTCCACCTCGGAAACTCGAGAGCTGACTCGTTGTCAAATGAGACCGCAGTATCGGCGGGGTCAGTCGGTTGCGGACTGGACATGTCCGGATCAAGTCAATTCGAGCATAACTCCAGCAACAACTCACAACTATCAGTCGATGCGCTGGATCAAACTTGGGACGACGACGACAGTATCGCAGCAGCTCGGATACCACGAGAGATGGTGGTCGTGGAGAGTTTCGTGAACCGCGGCGCATTCGGCGAGGTGTACAAAGGCATGTACAACGGCCAACCAGTCGCCTTAAAAATGCTTCTCCCCAACACCAGGACTGTGTCTCATATTGCTGAGTTCATGAATGAGGTGAAGATACAAGCCGCCATGGAGCATCCGAATATTGTAAAATTCATGGGCGTGGCTTGGAATTCCCTCACGGAGGACCTTTGTTCCGTGGCTGAATTTATGGACGGTGGTGACTTGAAGATGCTGCTGGATCAATTCGAAGAGCAGAACTACTCGACAGGCTTCGACTATACTAAAGTCAGGATCGCAATGCACGTTGCTCGTGCGCTCACGTACTTGCACCTGCTTGACCCTCCTGTGATTCATCGCGACCTAAAATCAAAGAACATCCTGCTGAACCAAGACTTGGACGCGAAATTGACCGACTTTGGCATCTCCCGAGAGCGAACCGATCGAGCAATGACCGCTGGGGTGGGGACGTCGCTATGGATGGCTCCGGAAGTGATGCTCGGGCAATCCTACGATGAGAAGGCAGATATATTCTCCTTTGGCGTGGTGTTGGCCGAACTCTCAACCCATTTGTCTCCATATTCCAACGCTAAGCGTCCTGGGTCGACTCAGCAGATGCCTCTGATTGCTATCCTCCACGATATTACAGTTGGGAAGTTGAGCGTTGAATTTTCAGAGGAAGGGCCAGAGTCGGTTGTGGAGTTGGGTCTGGCATGTGTGTCCAGAGACCCTAAAGAGAGACCAACAGCACCCGAAGCACTGTATCGACTTCACACTATTTTGACGTACGAAATGTCAATTTGAATTGAAAAATATTGCAGGAGGCGCGTGTAAATTAGTTGGCCTTGGAAAAGATAGCTATAAAGCTAGCGAACAGATAGATAATTGGGATCCTAAACAACTATGGCTAGAACATGCTGACGTATTTGATGATGTAATCCTCACTATCATCTGTGAGTAATGTTTTGCCAATCACCGCTTTTTATTTTCCGTCCAATCATCGTATGGATGATTTTGTATACTTAAGACGGCTGCGCATCAAAAGCACCCAAATTGCTGCCAATCACCACTTATTTTCGGCTACTTTTGTATACTTATCTCCACCTGAAAATCCCTGGGTTCTTGATTAGGTTTCTTGTTTGCCACCGGGATTGAGGGCTTAACGTCTTATGACCTCATTTAGCATTGTCTTCCAATCATAATATGAGTCCCCTACCTAAACCGATCGAGGCTCTGCTACTGGACATGGATGGCGTCCTGGCCGAAGTCTCTCAGTCCTACCGCCAAGCAATCATCGACACCGCCCGCCACTTTGGCGTAACCATAACCTCCGAGGACATTGAACAGCAGAAATTGGCTGGGAATGCCAACAACGACTGGCAGTTGACACACCGACTAATCGCCGAAGGACTGGAAAACTCCAGCGCTTCGCCGTCGCTGGACGATGTCACCGCTCAGTTTGAAGCGCTGTACCAAGGCGTGGACAACATCCCCGGACTCTGTGAACTTGAGACGTTGCTTACCCCAAAGGGACTTTTACGGGAGCTGCACCGTCGCCTCCCCAAAGGAATGGCGGTGGTCACTGGTCGACCACGCAAAGATTGCGTCAAGTTCTTGAGGACGTATGACATCGAGGACCTATTTCCAGTGCAGATTTGCATGGAAGACTGTCCCCCTAAGCCGTCTCCTGAGCCAATTCTACTGGCGCTTAAAGCTCTGGGAGTAAAGGCGGAGAATGCTGTCATGGTTGGGGATACGGTGGACGATATCATTGCAGGACGCAAAGCGGGGACCGCCGCATATGGGGTACTCACCCCACAGGCGTTTGCCAAGTCGGTGCTGGAGCAGACCCCGCGGCGATCGGAAAGGTGCTGGAACAGGTGGGAGCCTCTGTGGTGCTGAATCCCGGACTGGCAGATTTGCTGGACTTGATCCCGCATATGGCAGATGCCAAACCAGTGTCGAAGCCAGGAATTTCTGCTAACGGTACTACCAGCAAAGCTCGTGAGGCGAGCATCTCTCGTGTGACCAAGGAGACGTCCATCAGCGTCAAGCTTTCTCTGGACGGCACGGGCAAGTCGAAGGTAGGTGCTGAGATGTCAAGATTGTGCTAGAGATTCGTTATTTGACTCCTTGTTTTGCTTGGAACCATCGCAGGTAAGCTCCGGCATCGGCTTCTTGGACCACATGCTGACGGCGCTAGCCAAGCATAGCCGCTTCGACCTGGACCTGGACTGCAAGGGTGACACGTGGATCGACGACCACCACACGACAGAAGACTGCGCTCTGACACTTGGCGAGGCCTTCGACGTTGCGCTCGGCGACCGTGCTGGCATTGCTCGCTTCGGCTCGGCCTGCGTTCCGCTGGATGAGGCTTTGTCGCGCGTCATTGTGGACATCTCGAGCCGCGCGCACAGTGAGGTCAACCTGCAGCTGGTGCGTCCCAGTGTAGGTGAGCTGTCGTGCGAGATGATCTCGCACTTCTTCGAGTCGTTCGCGAGCGCGGCACGTTTGACTCTTCACGTAGACGTGCTTCGCGGCCGCAACGACCATCACCGTGCCGAGGCTTCATTCAAGGCGTTGGCTGTCGCATTGCGGACTGCCGTCAAGTACGACGCAACTGCTGGTGTGCCAAGCACCAAGGGTGTTTTGGCATAAGTTTACCAGGCTACGAGAGCTGTCTAGGCCTGGGCTGGACGCTGCATATTGTACGTTTAGGGCCTCCAGATCAGGGCACTGAGCTAATTGCTGTTAGAAAAGACATTGATCAGATGCATTGCAACTCGCTCAATTCACCACGGCCTTCTGATGGATGTGTAATCCGCAGGTGGGCGTGTTGATGCAATGAAGCCACGTGTCCAAAGCTTCATGCGGGAAGCGAAGCCACCTGTGCCTCCTGATTTGACCTCGCCTCTTCACCAATGGATCTACATCTGGGGTGGAGAGCCCTGAGAGCGGCCACCGGCGCGCCTGCCTCACCGGCTTGACTTACACTGCAATGATCGTCACTTCCAAATCTGCGTCCTCACACTCACTCCGTTCGTCTCCCCACAATGGCTCCACTATCAAACCTCGCTCTCACCGTCTCGACTCTTTGGCCGCTTCAGTTGCTGCCACCTCTGCGCAGGAGTGTGACGCGGACACCAGTGCGACTATCATCGCCACCATCGACAACAGCACGTACTTCGACACGTGCGCCGTGGAGGAAGAAGGTGTGACCTTCAATGTGACCACGCTCTTCGACGTGCTCAACTTCACGGACACGGAGTTCATCCAGTTCTGCAACTCATCGACGTGCCTCGAGCCCGTGCACAAGATGCTGCACTCGATTCCGTCCGACTGCCTCATCGAATACGAGGGCACTGAGCGTAACCTCTCGGAGGAAGTCACGGCGCTGCACGCCGAATGCCATGCCGCTCTGGGCGAAGAGGATGATGATGATGGTGATGACGATGACATGTCCATGAGTATGAGTATGAGCATGGATATGGATATGAGCGGCATGAACATGGGTGGCTCTAGCTCCAGTGCCTCCTCGACTACAGGTTCCAGCGCAGCTTCGTCCACGAGCAGTACATGTACTTCCATCGCGGCAGCCATTGCTGGATGTGCGACCCTAGCAGCATTGCTCTAAGTCCCATTCGCAAATGCAAGCAAACACTACAACAGCTCGGACAACACCAACTAGGAGTTTAATATTCAAATAGCACGTGATTCTGTTAGATGCTTGGGTGTCTAGATAGCAGTTAGCTACTTTCGAAGCTGGATTGCCCTTAACATGACTAGCACATGAGAGCAGCAGCGGCAATGACAACTGAAGCCAGCGATCCCGCGGCCATCATCACGGACGACGCGCCACTTGAAGAGCTGCCGGAGCTGCTGGAGCTGTGGTCACTCATGTCCATGCCACTCGTGTGCGTGTGCGTCGAGCTTCCGCTTGACTCAGCCGCATCGAGGATATCGTGGCACTCGTCGTGCAGGTCCGAGATCTCCGCAGAAAGGTTGCGCGCCGATCCTTCGTACGTGACGAGGCAGCTCTCCGAGTGCATGAACTCGTGGAGGGGCTCCAGACATGTGGACGAGTTGCAGAACGCCAGTAGATCTGAGTCCGTGAAGTTGGCCACGTCGAAGACGGACGTTACGTTGAACGTCACGCCCTCGGCGCACGTGTTGAAGAACGTGCTGTTGTCGACGGCGGCGGTGATGGCCTCGCTCACGTTGGAAGAGCACTCCTGGGCAGAGGCGACAGCAACCAGCAGCGTCGAGGCAGCGAAGACGAACTTGGAACTGGGCATGGTGAGTTTGGTGTTCGAAAGAGGAGACTTGGGATGGAAGCGGAGAATTCGAGAGTGTGTCCATTGAATTGAAGTGCACAGCCACAAATTAATCACCGCATGGCACCGCTACCATCCGAAGACGGCTGTGGTCTTCTACGGCGACCAGTCTCTACGATCTGCAATTGTTGATTAAAACCATGTTGAATGGCTCCATCTGATTTGTATCGGCATTGGCCAACGGCAGGCTGCCTCCATCCAACTTATTGCCCAGCGTGCAATGTAGTGGCGATTGACAACCAGCGAGGTTGATCGCCAAATGGAACGACTATCGCTGGATCTCTTCTGCTGGCTTCGTTAGCATTTGGTCTTCTGCACCTTCCTATATACAGCGCGTTATTCACTCGGGAAACGGAACCCAAGAAGTCGGACGCTTGCGTTTCTTCCCAGCAGCTTCATCTGGCACCTAGGGCAGCTCTCAAAGTCACATCGTCCTGTGCCAGCCACTCTCGCCTGCTTGCACATGCCCTCGCCGCCATAACGCTGATATTAAAACCCAGCACCTCCATGACATCGTCTGCATTCGTGAGGAAGGTGGTCTTGGGAAGTTGACCCTGCACTTCTGCTGCGTACTACATTTTTCTCCAACCACGATCAGTTTGAAGTGCATGCGTTTGGGTCCCATGTACGTTGGCTTCGATCCCGACCAACTGCGACTCTGGACGTGACTTGAACCACGTGAGATCCATCACGAGCACGTGCAGTTTGCTTCCGCTTGATCAATGCCAAGCGCTATCGCATCGTCTAGTATTATAGCTGGTGCTCGGGCGTCAGCATTTGAGCTTTCCGGCCTTCGAGCGTATTCCCCGATCTCTGCTCGCGTTCTGGACGGCGAAGAGCGAACTTTACTGGACTGCTCTGCTCTCGCTGTCGTCGTCGTGAGCAATATCGAGAGCTCTGGCTAATCTACGCACGACCCTCCGCTATCCTTGTGCTGTGCTCCAGTGCGCCCAGCTCAGCCTGCACCAAGCCCCGTTTGGCGTTCTTGTCAAACTCCACACGAAAACCCACAACCGTGTGAAGTAGAAAAGCCTGAGCGCCTCGCTCACGTAAGTCTCAGACGACTCTGTCGGTCTTAACCATCGGTGGACGAAAGCCTCAACGTCGACAAGTACTGCTGTACCAGGTCTCAGCTAGAAGCTCGATGCAACATTGTGGCTCTGCGAGGACTTTTCAATCGATCTGGGCACGTCGAGCAGTTCTTCAGGTGTGGCCAAAGTCTACAGTAGATGGTCTCATCACTCGCATGGGCGCGGCCTTAACTTAGGCCGTGCAGCCCAGCATCTTGTTTGGCCAATTCGCCGAGTTGCATGTACTCCGGCTGAGGTCAGACAGCAACCTTCGACGTCGTCAAGTCGAACGGCCAGAGATAAAAGAGACTTTGGTGTTCACAACTTCAAAACCTCAACGGACTCGACAGAAGCTGTCATGCGAGGCCACGCCACGCAATGAATGCAACATGCTCGAACTGAATTCACGTTGTGTACGGAGCGGCAGTAGTCGTCAGCAATGTGCCTCGGTAACCGCTGGCTGCCGTTGGGATGTGAACGGTATATTCAAAGCGTGGAATTCCCCACACGGGCACATAGGACTGCAAGCCTGGGGCTCCTTTCCTCGTTGGTCAACGCGCCCCACGGGCCTATCCGTTGCATTTTCTCCGTCCGAATGGAAAGCGGCTATGTATGCTGCAAAGATTCTTGACGAAGGGGAGTCCAGATGGTCTTCACGCGCTTTCCGTGCAGG
Organism: Phytophthora kernoviae; assembly: GCA_008080845.1. Lineage (NCBI taxonomy): Eukaryota > Oomycota > Peronosporomycetes > Peronosporales > Peronosporaceae > Phytophthora > Phytophthora kernoviae. The sequence continues at coordinate 109,583 of VKKV01000075.1, read as the reverse complement.
GAGGCATGTGCATTCTTCTCTGCTACGTTGCCAAATTAGCACCCCTTAGCGAAGCGGAGTTAATAGCATCAAGGTAATCTGCATGGCTTCGTCCTCAAGGTACTACAGAACCACGCACACACAGTTGGATGTCGTTAAACCCACCCAATAGCCAGCGCTACTACATGCACAGAGCTGGCTACGAGTCAGTAGATATACGGCGTGCACAATCAATATTGATCTGCTTGTTCCCACGGGTGAAGCGTTGAGTGTAATTCTGAGTACGCTTGCAATATGGTCCCGCATCCAACCACTGTTGCATACTTAGCGTTTTTGGTGTCCGGATATCGATTGCGTGAAAACCGATGGCCACCAGTGGACCTTGCTCCTTCAAACGTCTGCTTTGGACGATTAAAATTTGCCCATGGCAAGCAATACAATGTTGCTAGGAATAAGGCCTTAATGGTAATGGGCAAAACATTCGCATGTAGGATTTTGAGGAATATATAATCACTCGACGGTTTATAAACTATGCATACAGCTCTATCACTCACAATAAACAAGTCTGGTCGATGCAAAAGCTCGACGCTTACAGGTACAGCAACACCGGTTGGTCGTTCTGTAGGCGGTACTGTTCCTGGGACTGTTCGGATGAGGCGGCAGCTGCAGCAGCAGCGGCATTCTCGTCGACAAATAGGCACTGAAGCACGTCCAGGATCTCGTGATCCGACACATTGTCATTGTTGGCCTGAGTGAAGTTCATCGTCTGCTCGGAGTTGTTGTTGATGGTCCATGGAGCATATTCGGCGACAGACAGCGGGCTGGGGCGAGCAAGAGGAGCGCGAAGCTGGGGTGGAGCAGCAGCTCGAGCAGCCGCAACAGCTCCAGGCGGGTGCTGCGTGCGCAAGTGGCGGGTCAGGTTGCCGGCAGTGCTGAATGTCTTGCCGCAACCTTCGACAACGCAAATGTGGGCGACGCTGCCCAGGTGGTTCTGAAGGTGACGCGCCAACTTCTCCGACTTGGTGAAGATGCGCGTGCATCCCTCCACGGGGCACTCGAGTTTCTTCAGCAGGTGAAGGCGACGGTGACGAGCAAGGTTGCCTGAGGTGCTGAAGCGCTTAGCGCATGATCGGATCGCGCACTGGTACGGTTTCTCACCCGTGTGGGTCTTCATGTGCTCACGCAGGGTAAACTTGCGCTGGAAGCGGCCGTTGCACGATGGCACCGGGCACTGGAATGGACGTTCACGCTCCTGGCTGGGGCCGGAGACGAAGCCGCAGGAGCGGCGGCAGAGGCAGCAACTTCATTCTCGATGTTGTTCATGGTGACGATTTGGGTTGATTTACGTGCTAGTGCAGGCAGGTCACAGACTCTTTGGTCGCTGTGAGGTGGAAGGCAAGTTTGAAAATGAGCTCAACAGAGACGCAGATTGGACTGCCCTGGCCACGGTATCCGCTACAAGCTCGCCATCGGCCAAAACCGTTACTTCTGTTTGTCGCTGCGACTCCCTTTTGTACAAGTCATACTACAGCCGGTGGTCCGCCTCGTCCGTGCTCCTGCCACGGCTTGAATGGTCTTTGCCTAGGTCCCAGGCTGTACGCGGGTCACCGTGCAGAGACAGATTTCATGGTGCAGAGACAGCTTTCGCGGTGTTGTCAATCGAACCGATGCTGTCAAGAATGGCAAGACCTCGATTTTAGGACCTTTTGTAGGACAACACACGTAAATTTCGCACAGTCCACCGAGAAGCAGCCAAGCAGGGAAAAGACATCTCCGGTGCAAAGCAGTGAAACGGTAGCGCCGCGGCTTGCATCTCCTTCGTTCGCGAAAGCCATGTGGAGCCGCTTCGCCGGCCTGGAGCACGGGGCAGACAAGGTGAACACCATCCTATTGGAAACCGTGGTCATTGACTCCGCGATGGGAGGAAACATACGAACTCTATGCTAAAAAGACCTGTCGAACCCCGAAGAAGTAAGGGCGGACAGCATATTGGCCTCGTCCACATGCTTCAAACAAACTGTATAATCATGGACCGTGGGAGTCTTCGGCGGTCCTCAAGCGGCAGACCAACAACATACAGTACAGCTTGTAGCCACTGAAGAAGGGCCAAGTCACGAACTCGATGGCCATTACCAACGGCGACCAAGCCTATAGAAGGGTCGATGAACTTATGCACCAAGGTGGCTACAAGTCGAACAGAAGACGGCCCGAGCGTCGCGACGTGTTAATGCGTCTATCAAGCTCTGAGCCTTGCCCTGGACCCGCGCCCCTGGGAAAAATATCGTGGCATTGCCTGAGGTGCTTCTTCAACATCGCTTACCTGCACCGCCATTCCAAGCTGTAATGGCAACCCAAACACATGCACCGTGTCAAAATTCGCTAGCCCTACAAAGATTTTTGCATTCAGGTTTCAACTACTGCTTAGACGATGTGCTCGAAGTGCGAATAAAGTTGAACATGGGCGGCTGGAATCCAGCAACACTGTTCGGATGCGACAACTTCGAGCTGCAGTAGTAGCGCGTCTGTCTCGACTCGAAGCACTGCAGCAGCTGGAACATCAACATCCAGCCGCCGTGCTAGCATGAATTGGAGTGGGACGATAGAGGCAAGATACAGCAAGCTACGCGTGTGCGGGGCGCGAGCTCGGTGCCACTGTCGGGCATCCATGGACCGTTGTCATCGGCGTTCGCGTCCTCGATAGCCGGTTGGCTCCTCACCCTTCAACACCTGAGATGTTTGAAAAGAGCGCATTCCGTTGGTTCTCTTGGCTCAATCATGAGGTTACACAATTAATGCCACCAACGGCTTACGCGGCGGCATTCGATGGAAAGCCGCATTGGTAACCGGTCAAAACAGTGTAATATTCACCGCGATGGCCCTGAGAAGCGCGTTGCGTTCGTCTCAACCAGACGCTTCTTTTAAAGTAACAAGGTGATTGCGGCCGCTGCCGCCATTCCACGTAGAATTTTAAAATCCAATTTCTTCACTGCTTTGTTTACTAATGCGCGGTGCTTCCATGGTGCAAACCGAGCTCATCTCCTACTGCAGAAGGCATCTGTTTCTTAGGTACGGGATTGTAAAGGGCTGCAAGACCAAGTAGGACTCAACAATCGCCTTGGATATGCCTCATAGGACTTACGGTACCTACAATACCGTACCAGTCGGGTATCCTCACGCTGGACTTGTCGCTTTCGAACAATCTGTTACGGAAGTGCTTGTCATTACATTTGACATCAAGGTCATTACTTAGCTACGTCAGTCCAGTAACGAAGTGCAGTATGTTGGAAGCGTATGGATGTTTATCGGTAGACGTTAGACTTATTAACCGTCTGGATTGTCACTCGGTTCATAAGTTTCAAAAGCCTCAATAAGCGAAACTCTCTGCTCGGTTTTAGCCAGCTGGTTTAAGCGATTCTAGCTCATTCCACTTGCAGGTTGGGTGAACTGGCAGGCAGGTTCACTTGGGCAATCAAGTTGAAGCTTCAACACGCTAACAAAGGGCGAACGCCACATGTCCTCGACGTCAAGATGTCCCATTGCTGCTCAGCAGAAGGGGTGGGGACGAATTCCTGGATGGCAGCGCGTTTGGAAAGCCTTCGAGGAACTGCCAGCCCATCGCGTTGGGCCAATAACGGAGATGCTACAGTACGCGAAATTTTTGGTATGCGCCGTGTAAATTCTGCCTGGACGCAATCGATGACGTGCAGCGGTTGATTGTTCTCGGAAAGCGGGCGTCCGATCGTAGCGACGGACAAATCACCGCCTGTGTGCTATTCAACGCTACGTTGTCAGTTCTTCAATTGATCCATTGGAGACCCGAGGGCACTGTCAACGTCAATGACATTGCCGTGGACGGATAGGCGCAGTGTGTTCGCCGCGCTTTCTTGCCAGGGTGATTTGCTTCCAACAAGGCTACTGACCTTTTCCGGTCTGGCCAAGATCGAGCTTTCAACATGACGCTTCTGCCTACTTTTTCGGGGAGCAAGATTTACAAACGTTGAAGAGTTTCTTTGGCATATTCTGCTTCAGGGAATTGGTGCGCATCCGATTTGCCCGCTGTGTCGTCGTGTTCTTGCAGTTAAAACGCTCTGCCAGCGTGACCTTGACCTGGTGACTTGAAGTAGCTCAGTTACAAACAATGAGCAAAGCTCCAGAAGTTACTCTGTTCGTATCAACAGCAGAAGCCTTTTTGCTGATTTGAAAAGGAACTGCGTGTTCGGCCAGCAAAGCTAGCGTGGCGTGCTTGCTTCAACTCATCCTGATCGCCTTCTTCAGTGCGCATCGCTCTAAATTGACTAACTTGCATAGAGCTGTGACTCATTGCGCAATGAGTACTAGCATAACAGCCAATTTTGTAGCATTTACCTACAACTCATTGTAAATCAGGCAAAAATTGTATATCTAGGATGAAAGCTCCGTGCCTATGCTGGCATCGTGAGTTGATATTATACGTATAACGGTTTGCAAACTGATCGCAAACACCCTCTTTACTTTCTACAAGGCCTTAGAACTCGTACGTGGCAGTGAGGTACGGCGCCTGAGGTTGTGGGGGCCTGTTCTCCCGCGGAGGCTCGAGCTTCGGCAGCCTAACCGGAACGTGCATGTTGTTTCCATGGGCTGCTGCAGCTGCCGCTGCTGCATTTTCGACAAACAAGCACTCGAATAAATCCTGCACGTCCTGGTCTAGAATGCGAGGGTTCTGTGGTTGGTTCTCCACAGGCGGGGGTTTTGCCACAGGAGGCCACGCATCGGCAACGATCCAGTAGGAGGCAGCGTACCTCGGCCAGGGAACTCAAACTTGGGGCGGGGAAGAGTCGGCACCTCCGCAATGCGAGGCGCAGGACCTGCACGGTGCTGGGTTCGTCGATGTCTCGTTAAGTTGCCAGCAGTGCTGAAGGTTTTCCCACAGCCAGCAAAGTCACACGTGTGAGGCGTCCGGGCCAGGTGCACCTTCAGGTGCGGCACCAGCTTCTCACGACTCGTAAACACACGCGTGCAATGAGCTGCTGGGCAGCTGATCTTGCGCATGGCGTGGAGCTTGCGGTGTCGGGCCAAGTTGCCAGACGTACTGAAGCGCTTACCGCAGTCCGCAACGGGGCATTGGTGCGGCTGCTCGCCCGTGTGCGTCTTGAGATGCTCATGCAGCGTGAACTTGCGGTGGAAGCGACCGCCGCAGTTGGGCACAGGACACGCGAACGGTCGGTCCTCCGACGGAGCAGCGCGACGCGATCCGGTGTTCGGTCGACGAGTGGCAGCATTTGAGGTGACGTTGGCACCGTTGCTGAGATTGGCACCGGCACCGGCAGTAAGATTGGCATGGGCATTCGAGTCATGCTGCTGATCCTGGAAGTGCTGTGGAATGGAGCTGCGCTGGAGGTAGAATGGAGGTTCCCGCGAGGTGTCACTAAGCATGGCTTGCATGGTTGGTTGTGGTATTTGGTGGTTTGGAGTACAGTACGGTAGAGTGGGGGATCAGGAAGGAGGACGAGTCTGGTTTGTCCACAGTGGCTCTGGTCAAGCTGGTAGGTTGGAGAATAAGCTTACTACGATTTGCCGTGGTGGTCCCCGTTGTTGGTGTCTATCCGGCGCGAGTCCAGCCTGTCGCGCCTCTGCGTTTGTATGGTTTCTTTGGTTGTTTGCGGGGCCATCAACAGCCTCGTCCAGTCCATTCACGGGTAGCGAATAGGGGGGCGCAGCACTGATGCAAGCTGCGTCGAATTCGCTTGGCTGGATGGCCGGACACATCGCATGCTTGCGTGATTATGGCTTTGCAGGCTGTTTGTCACCACCTCGCGCAGAGTAGGTGTTTGTACAACCTGCTGCCAGCGTCCATGGGTAGAAAATAGGACTCGAGAGCCTTCAAAGTAAGCCATTTGCCACTAGACACTGGCGATAGACGGGTGCAATGCACTCTGTATGCGATGCCCCTCAACTTGACGCTGAAACTCGTCGCTACACACTTGCTCTGGTTTTTCGCACACTTGAGATCAACCAGCCGGGAAAACATTGGATAGGCGTGCAGGCTACTTTTATCTTAAACGATTTGCAGAGTTCAATAAGAATCTGCTCAATTTTGACCCCACGTTCTCTCCGTCGTCGGACAACGTGAGATGTTGGACGCTCTAGTATCGACGACAGCATTATTTGGTGAAGACCACGGCCAACGCGATTGGATTAACCTGATAACTGTTCACCATCGCGACGGCGAGCAATTCCAAGGCAAATGCTCCGAGTTGAGTTTCTTCTTGATGACATTGTCATTGGCGACGCGAAAGTCATCTGCAATGGCTGCAGGCTTTGCCTGTGCATTTTGCTCATGTGTTCGTTGTCCTGCATGGTTTGCTAGATGTTGTGGAGACCGTCGCTCGCTTTCAGAAACGGACTCGACATGGACGGTTCTCCCGGTGAGTTTTCGAGTCCCACAGGTTCTTCCGAACACACGTTATGACGTCTCCGTGACAAACGGGATTCTCTACCTGTACCTACCTACTCCAGCCAAACCATCTCACCGGAAGTCGCGAACATCTGCCCAGTGGATCCTGTCCACTTCATGAACTGCGACGAGTCGTAAGACTTTGCGAGATGACGGCACCGCTGCACAGTGGCGAGCAGGCTCCGAGGTCTTCTCCAATGTAAAGAAGTGCACTTACGTTTCTTAGATGAGGTGGTCGATGATGATCATGAAGCGACTGATTGCCATGAAGAAAGGAATGCGATAGGCACACATCGATCTTTAATAACTTCATCAACACACTTGTGCGCTCGTTAAGGATTCAGTTTACGGGTGGTAGGCACCGCGGAGGAACGGTTCGCTTCGAATGATGCCGCCCACGCCCACATTGCTCACCGGTGCAACACCAGGATTAGCAGGATTCTCCACGAATAAGCAATCTAGCAGATCTCGCACGTCTTGGTCGGAGATGCGGTAATCTGGTCTTGTCTGTGCCGCCTCGGGAGGGGGCAGAAGACCACACTGGAGCTTTCACGAGCATTGCCCCAGGAACTACTGGATACTGAACCATTCGACTTGGCTGGCCCTGAACTGGAAACTGTCTCTGTTGGTGCTCAAGAAACGGGAAGGCAGCTTTCAGCTGAGGTTGACGCTGCGAATCAAACCCGGGGTCCGATGGATTGGGGGTGCATTGTGCCGAGTTCGTCGATGACGTGTCAAGTTGCCTGCCGTGCTGAACGTCTTGCCACACCCTTCGATGGTACACGTGTGCGGGGTACCGGCCAAATGCACCTTGAGATGCCTTATGAGCTTCTCCCTGCTTGTAAATTCCGGGAGCAGTGTGGAGTCGGGCAGCCGAGTTTGTGGACTGCGTGCAGCTTCCGATGTCTCGCCAAGTTACCCGAGGTGCTGAACCTCTTGCCGCAGCCCTCTACGGGGCACTGATGCGGTTGCTCCCCGGTGTGTGTCTTCATGTGCTCGTGTAGGGTGAACTTGCGGTGGAATCGACCCCCACAGGTAGGGATCGGGCATGAGAACGGTCGGTCCTGCGACGGCGGAGCTCGTCGAGTTTCAGGGGCCGTGTTGGCACGAAGGCTGTCGGTTGCTGCTCGGCAGTAGCTTGCATCGTTTAGCTCAGGAAGCTTCGTGGATGGATGGCAATTTCAATTGTAGCTCAGCTGATGGACAGTGCAGCATCGGGCTCTCAAAGCGTCGGGCTCTACGTGCAGCATTGTACAGAGAGCGGAGGGTGGATGTCATGGCACTAAACTCAGGATGGGAAACCGCAAATGCAGCCACAACTCCAGTACTAAATAAGCCATTTGGTCAGCACTCGTACTTGGTCGTTGTGCATGTGTACTCCTCTACCCAACTAAGCTTATTCATGCAGATGATACTCACGTGCATTGTGCAGAGAGTGCTTCACCTCGCGAAGTGTCCTCTACGTCGCTGCTATTGTGATGCTGTAGCACGTTGGACGAGGTCGAGCGCATGTACCCGAAACGAGAGGCTTCAAGCCCGGCACATGTTATCGGCGTGTAGTTGCACCAAGCGAGCTAAGCAAGCAACTGTATCGTCAGCACCGTCACGCGTCCTGTCCATTTCATTGCTTCAACACAAACCAATGATGACACAAAGCGCTCGTTCTGGCCGAGCGAGCAGGCGAGCGGACGCGAATATCAAGGCTAGAAACATTCGGTTGGTGCGGGATCAGCTGGTTCTCAAGATGTCACGACCAGGTCGTTGCCAGTGTTTCAAACAATGCCCCACATGGGTTTTGGAAGCCTTCCCATGATGATTGACTCTTTCACCGCAGCGATGTTTGGAGCTTATGGTTGATTGTGAACGGGAGGCAAAACTTTGCTCGTCATAGTTTTCAAGCGAAGAGAAGTCGATAATCGAGGAAGGTGGCTACGAAATTGAGCACAGAAACGGCATTGAGGACAAATCCGCTGTTGACATCATGCATAGTATGGCCTTGAACGGCTTCGAACTTGGTGCACAGTCCAGTAGTGAAGGGCTTTAATGCTAGACTGTGCATACAACTAGTGGGAGTGCAAGGCTAGGACTCGCACAGCCATCTGAAGAAAGACCTTGCTTGGCAGCGCTTTCTTCCGGGTTTTGGACAGCATTGCAGATGGACGTCTCCACCGAGAAACGCGGCCGTAGTCCCTCGCCGTAGAGATATAGCTACTACAGTGCTTCTATACTCCATGCAAAATTCAGCGCAATCAGTTGTATGGTGAGCATTGAAATTGCATCGTGTGATATCGTTTGAGTGGTTGTACACTCGAGCATTGAAGTTTGCGCGAAAAAATGGTTGTCGTCGGATGTCGCTTTGTCCCAGCAATCAGATTTCACGTAGAACTTTAAGGACCAATGTCAGTGTCGACCAGCAAACTCGAAGTAAGGTTGAGCCGCAAATACCAGTCGTGTCAGTGTTTTCTGACAACCACTAAGTCCACAGAGCACAAAGATCTCCGCTTTCAATGACACGTTCAAATCGCTTCTCAAACTCTAAGTCACCTTGCCTACTGTAACTCTGTAGCCTAGGGCTCAGGCTCAGCTTCTCTCACATCGCCTTGCGCATTGAGGTGAGAACACGTCGAACGTGACGTGCCACTATGAGCGACAATCAAATCTATGTTTCGCTCCTACAGAAAAATTTCCTGTTCAAATCCACTTCACCAAAGCCAACGAACATCATTTGTCAAACACGCAGTTGTAGGATAATGAGGTCGATAGATTGAACACGAGAAAGGTTCACGTCTGGCTGTCTAGCTGCCCGACAATTTGGCCGTGCCATACTATACAAAGTTGTTTTCCTTCCCTGTCTTGCCCTCGTCAACCGAGACCGATTCAACAGATGCCACCTGCTTGGCGTTCTCCATCTTGAGCGCTTGGTCGCGCATCCGGGCGCCAATCTGCTTGGCCTGCGTCATCTTGTAGAAGATTGTGATAAACGTGATCACTACAGCAATGCCAGCAATCACGAGCGACACGAGTATCGGAGGACCGTACAAATTGTCGCCCTCCTCGTTGCTGGCTGTCACCGTGCAACGAGGTCCTGTCCACGAGTCCGAAGAGCACTCGCAACGACCATCAGAGTTACACGAGCCCGTAGTCACAGCCGAAGATCCGCTGGTCGAAATAGTGCAGTCGTCGTTTGAGTTACAGAACGCCATGCCTGACACCTCCACCACCATGTTGTCGTCATCTTGGTAGTCGTCGATGTTATCTTCAATCCACTGTTTCGTTGGGTGTGTCGATGGATTACATCCGTAAGCCATCGAGGAGCCATCCGACACATCCTGGTACACACGGATGTAGTCAACCAACATGTACATCGGGAACGCGTCGCAGATAGCGTTCGTTTCAGCGCTACTGCCGTCGCCGTAGCAGCCACTCGAGCCGGCGTTAGGCGGCTTCGAACCCCACGAGCTGGAGAGCGCAACGTTAAAGATGAAGTACATGGGCTCCTCGATCATCAACTTCTTCGGGTTCATTTGTGCCGTATCCTGCGGCGGGTTGGTGATCGCTTCCGCCGGGATCTCAAAGATCACCTGTCCTTCCACTTCCCAGCGAATGTAGCCCGAGTCGCCCATGACCCACTCCAGCGAATACGTCACCCAGTCCAAGTACGCAGCCATATGCACCTCCCAATTGGACGAGATGGCGTCCATCTGGTACGTGAATTCCGATCCAGAGCTCGTCGAGCCTCCCGACTCCGTACACTCAGATCCAGTGTTACCAGCATTACACAAGTACGCACCCATGTACGCGTTCTGCTTCGGGAAGCACGTGCCGTTGGAGTTGACGCCCCAGTGCACCGTTCCGTTGTCCTTGAAACTCAAGTCAGCGTTCACATCGTACGAAGCCGGACACAAGTCCATGGTGCAGGCGTTTTCGGTGATTCCCTTGGTCACCGACGCATTGATGGTTGCAAAACTCTGCACATCTTCACTCTCGACGTCACACAAGTTGTTGGCAGCGTACCGAAGTCCCTGATACCACGACTTGTGGCCACGTAGGTTCCAGTAGTACTTGGTGGGGACGTCCTGGTTGTTGGCGCCCTGTGTCTCACAGTCGTAGCTGTAGAAACAGTAGGCCGACGAATTGTCCACCAGCATCCGGAAATCATCAGGCATCCCGGGTCCGACCTGAATGGACGACGAGATAGCGGTACCGCCACCTTCGAGAATATCAATTTCAGGGGCTCCCCGGCCTTGGTTAGCGTTCATACCTGACCCGGGGCTGTCGTCGCAGGCGCTGATCCGTTGATTCTGCGAGTCGAAGATGGTCTCGTTACACTCATTGTACGAGAACGGCCACATTCGGGCGGTGGAGCCCGTGAAAATGGCGCGACCCAAATTCCCCATGAGCCAGATACCGGGCCACGTGGGGTAGTAGTCAATACTAGTGGCACGGACACTGGTGGAGCCCGTCTCAATGTCCGGGTTCCCGGAGGCATTGGTGATGGCACCCGGTAATTGGGCGCGGACGGTCACAAGTCCCCCTTGGAAACAGAATTTGTTCCAGCCTTGCACCATAGCGGACCGATAGTAGAAGGTTACATCTTCGTATCCGGGGGTGAGATGTACTCGTTCCAGACTGTGAGATTGGTCTCATGGATATCTGATTCAATGTAGAAATAGCAGTGACCGTCGTCGTTGCAGGCGGTTCCGGTCATATTCGGGTAGTAGATTTCAAGCGCTGCATTGACGCCGTCGGGTTTGTCGATTGCAGTCCAGAGATGATCCTCCCCGGCCTCGAAACTGCGGCCTTCCGTATTGAATTCGTCGCTCATAACGAGTGTCCACGAGTCACCACGGACGATTTGTGGGTCTGCGCCTTGCTGGGGGTGTCCACGTCCACATACGGGAGAACGCCCGACTTGGTTTTGTATGAAGTGGTTGATCCGCTTCGAACCGCCGACACAAAGAGTGACAACGTCCATATTGTACTAGTCCAGTGTGATATTAGCATCGTTTACCTGTTGGTGACGAAACTCTAATGCTAGTATCGTGTCCGTCTACACTAAAGTATTAGTGTGGCGCTGAGCCGAGGGGACTGTTAGTCGATGGCGGACAAATGCGAACTGAGCGAGGGAGACAGCGTCATGCCATCGTCCTTCGAGCCAGCCGTAGGATCATAGTGAAACCAAGTGTAATGGCGCAGAAGTGGCATCATTTAGGATCCTAGAAAATCAAGCACGGCATAAGCTTTGCCACACTTGGTTTCAGTATGTCGGAGAAGGCGAGAGGCAGGCCATGTCACACGCACCTGAAACCAGGCTGCATGGGCCAGACTGGGGACACTTGGCTGGCAGGCGTTTAAAAAGACAAAAAGAAGGTCGGGAGGACGAAGCAATGCTAAGTGAACCGTGAAGGCATTGCCAATAAAGAGCAGAGCTGCTGCTGTTCGCAGTCGGGAAGATTAAAATCAATTGACTAATAAAATTCACGATAGGTTCGAGAGGGAATTTTTGGACAGAAAGCGCAGCGGATTGGGTAATACCAAAATGACCAATGAAACATCTCAAATATGTGGACAAAATCGGTACAAAATTCAAAATGTAGCCATGGCAAAGTGAGACGATACCAAAGAGCGCTGAGACGGTCGGTAGGTATGGTCAATTGATCCCAATGTACTGCTTCCGTTGCCTGCGCCGTTGATAATGATAGTTGTTGCGCTTTGTTGGTCGATTGGTTGTACTTATTATATGTCGCTTCAACTTGAAGTGATTTTCGGTGCACGAACCTCTCTCTATCATACAAAGTTGGTGCTATAATCGTTTTTGCCGCTGGCACTCGCTTCGTCGACCTTGCGAACACTCGCTTCGTCGACCACCATCATGGACGCAGTTTTGTTCAGTTCCTTGGTGCACTCCATCGCGAACTCTTGCTCCTTTACTTTGGCACTTAGTATATTCGCCTGTCGCTTCTGGTAGACAACAACACTGACCGTAACTGCGATCATCGCAATAGCGACCAGGATCGAAGCAAGGATCGGGGGCCAAACAAATCTTCGTCATCGTCCGTGCTCGATACTTGTGTGCAGCGAGGACCAGTCCACGAATTCGAAGAGCATTCGCAACGACCATCCGAGTTGCACGTGCCCGTACTAACTGTGCTGTCAATAGTACAGTCATCGTCAGAATTGCAGAACGCCATGCCTGAGACCTCCGTCCACGGGTTGTCAGTGTCCGTGTAATCATCGATGTTGTCCTCAATCCACTGCTTTGTCGGGTGAGAGGACGGGTCGCACCCAATCGCCATGTCCGTGCTGTCAGAGGTATCTTGGTACACTCGAATATAGTCGATCTTCATGTACATCGGGAACGAATCGCAGATGTCGTTCGATTCGGAGTTGGAGCCGTCGCCATAGCAGTCTCCATCGCCAGCATTGGGCGGTGAAGAACCCCATGAGCTAGAGAGCGCAACGTTGAAGATGACGTACATGGGCTCCTCGATCATGATCTTCTTGGGATTCATCTGGGCAGTGTCTTGGGGCGGATTCGTAAGAGCGTCGGCTGGAATCTCAAAGATCACTTGGTTCTCTACCTCCCAGCGAATGTAGCCGTAGTCCCCATGACCCACTCCACCGTGTACGTCACCCAGTCGAGATACGCCGCCATATGGACTTCCCAATCGACAGAGATGGCATCCATTTGGTACGAGAACTCCGATGAGGAGCTGGTTGAGCCACTGGAAGCCGTACACTCTGAATCTGTGTTGCCTGGACTACAGAGGTACGCGCCCATGTACGCGTTTTGCTTGGGATAGCACGTGCCGTTAGCGTTGATGCCCCAATGAACTGTGCCATTGTCAACGTAGCCGGTATCGCCATTCACATCGTACGAGGCAGGGCAAATGTCCATTGTGCATGCATTGTCTGTGATACCCTTTGCCAGTGATGCGTTGATGGTGGCGAAGGTTTGGATGTCGTCCGACTCGACGTCGCAGATATTGTTTGCTCCGTACCGCAGCCCTTGATACCACGACTTGTGTCCACGCAGATTCCAGTAATACTTCGTCGGGACATCCATGTTGTTCGCGCCTTCGGTAGTGCAATCATAGCTGTAGAAACAATAAGAAGACGCCGATGTGTTGTCATCCAGCAATCGGAAGTCATCGGGCATACCAGGTCCGACCTGGATCGAAGACGATATCGCAGTACCGCCACCCTCGAGGATATCGATTTCAGGGGCTCCTCGTCCTTGGTTCGCGTTCAGTCCATGACCAGGTGTATCATTACAGGCGCTGATACGCTGGTTCTGGGAGTCGTAGATCGTCTCGTTGCACTCATTGTATGTGTACGGCCACATCCGAGAAGTCGACGCACTGTACAAGGCTCGTCCCAAATTCCCCATGAGCCAGATACCGGGCCACGTCGGATAGTAGTCGATATTAGCAGCACGGACTGTCGTTGACCCCGTCTCGACATCCGGATTACCTGACGCATTGGTCACAGCTCCTGGAAGCTGCACTTTGACCTCCACTAAACCTCCCTGTATGCAGAATTTGTTCCAGCTCTGCACCATACCTGACCGATAGTAAAAGTCCACGGTCTGGTATCCTGGTGGTGATATGTAACTGTTCCAGACCGTCTCGGAGATCGTCTCGTCCGTCGTATTGATGAAGAAGTAGCAGCGTCCGTCGTCATCGCACTCCGTTCCTGTCATGTTCGTGGAGTAGACCTCAAGTGCCGAATTTGTACCGTCGGCTAACTCGATTGCAGTCCACAGATGATCGTCACCTGCTTCGAAACTGCGGTCTGCCACGTTGAATTCGTCGCTCATGATCAACGTCCAGATGTCGCCTCGCGACGACGTGTAGTTCTGCGCACTATCGGGTGTGTCAACGTCCACCCATGGCAAGACGCCCGACTTCGTGGTGTAGGATTTTGAAGTCGAGGCGTGTGTCGTAGGGGCTAATAATGCAAGTGCCGTCAGTGCATATCGTCCATGTCTTCGAGTAAGCATCCTGAATGTGTGACGAACTGATATTGAAGCAATCGATGAGCCGGGTCCTTCGCGTCCGTCCTCCTGTATGTGGTCTCAACGGCGAAAGCAAAGTGAGCGAATAATCCTAGCGCCGCCGCGACTAGATACTGTTGGACAGGGTCAGCCATTATGCACTTGAGACGCGGACGTCCATGGCTGGGGCTTTGTTCTTTCCCTCTACCACGCACACCGCGACACTGCTGAATTATTGTATGGTGTACAGCATTGGCAGTTGGGAATGAAAGTAAATGATTCAGTAAGAACTGGCTGTGCTCATTTGCATTCGTTGGACACCTCTCTTGCAAATCAAAATCATGTCTCGGAGATAATCTTTTACATTGATGTTTATTAGCTTGCCCAAAGGCGATCTTGCACCAGTCGTCATCATGGGTTAACGGAGCCCGCTGTCCGTGCATTGTGTTGCCTCTATGGCCTGCAGAGCCATTTGAAGGCATGACTCCTGATGACTCACACAAAATTCGTGTTGTAGTTTTCCTTGTTGGGCGTGCTTGCATTAACCTCCTTGCTGGGCGCGCTTGCATTAACCTCATTGACCGTCGCGGCGGGTACCACAGCCATATTCTTTGTCTGTTCCAGCTTCCACGCTTCATCCCTAAGGTGAGCCTGAATCTTTTCGTCTGGTTTATCTGCCGAGTAAGGACGCCAGCGCTCACTACGACAACGACTGCTGCAACTATAATCGAAACGTACATCGGAGGCCCGTACATCGTGCTGCTGCCCAAGCTCGAGCTGACCACTTCCGTGCAGCGAGGGCCCGTCCAAGAGTTCGAAGAGCACTTGCAACGGCCATTCGAGTTGCACGTACCAGTTCTCACCGACGTTGAGCCGCTCATGGCAATGGTACAGTCATTGTCCGACTTGCAGAAACCCATGCCTGACACAGCCGTGTCCGGGTTGTCTGTGTCTGTGTAGTCGTTAATATTGTCCTTGATCCATTGCCTCGTTGGATGAGACGCTGGGTCGCAGCCAATTGACATATTTGTGCTGGGCGACGTGTCTTGATACAGACGAATGTAGTCGACCTTTAGGTACATTGGAAACGAGTCACAGATAGCGTTGTTTTTAGCGTTTGAGCGGTCGCCATAGCAGCCACTCGTGCCTGCATTCGGCGGCTTCGAACCCCACGAACTGGAGAGCGCAACGTTGAAGAGGACATACATTGGTTCCTCAATCATAAGCTTCTTGGGGTTCATCATTGCAGCGTCTTGCGGCGGATTCGTGATAGTTTCAGCCGTGATCTCAAAGATAGCTTGGCCTTCTACCTCCCAACGGATGTAGCCTGAGTCACCCATGACCCACTCAAGTGAATACGTCACCCAGCCCAGGTACGCTTCCATGTGCACTTCCCAGTTCGACGAGATGGCGTCCATTTGGTACGCAAACTCCAATCCTGCGCTTGTTGAACCAGCCGACGACGAACACTTCGAGTTGGTGTTGCCAGCACTACAGAGGTATGCACCTAGATACGCGTTCTGCTTTGGGAAGCACGTGCCGTTGACGTTGACACCCCAGTGCACTGTGCCGTTGTCCTTGTAGCCCAAATCGGCGTTCGCATCATACGAAGCCGGACATACATCTATCGTACAAACATTATCCGTGATTCCCTCGGTCACTGACGCATTGATCGTGGCAAAACTCTGGACTTTCGTGCTCTCAACATCGCAAATGTTGTTCGCGCCGTATCGAAGCCCTTGGTACCACGATTTGTGATGCCGTTCACTCCAGTAGTAAGCCGTCGGGACATCCTGGTTGTTGGCGCCTTCACCGGTACAGATGTAGCTGTAGTAGCAGTATGACCCCGCTGTTGAGTTGTCCTTCATTCTTCGGAAATTGTCAGGCATACCAGGTCCGACCTGCATCGACGACGAAATATCGGTACCACCGCCTTCCAGGATATCAATCTCCGGAGCACCTCGTCCTTGATTGGCATTCAATCCGTGACCAGGGGTATCGTTGCATGCGCTGATGCGCTGGTTCTGTGAGTCGAAGATGGTGTCATTGCATTTGTTATACGAAAACGGCCACATGCGAGCAGTAGAGCCTGAGAAGATGGCTCGGCCTAGATTGCCCATTAGCCAAATTCCGGGCCACGTCGGGTAGTAGCTAATGTTGGCAGCGCGAATCGTCAACGAGCCCGTCTCAACGTCCGAGTTGCCTGACGCATTCGTCACGGCACCCGGCAGTTGTGCGCGCACCTCGATCATCCCGCCCTGGAAGCATAACTTGTTCCAGCTTTGCACCATACCTGAACGGTAGTAGAAGCTCACAGTCTGGTACCCTGGCGGCGAGATGTAGTTGTTCCAGACTGTCAGGTTTGTCTCGTGGATGTCCGACTCGATGTAGAAGTAGCAGGTGCCGTCGTCGTCGCATTTCGTGCCCGTCATGTTCTTCGTATAAATCTCCAGCGCTGCGTTGACGCCGTCGGGTTTCTCTATTGCTGTCCATAGGTGGTCGTCACCAGCGTCGAAACTGCGATTTTTCGTGTTGAACTCGTCGCTCATAGTCAACGTCCAGGTATCGCCTCGTGATGAGGTGCTAGTCTTGGCGCTATTGGGTGTGGCGACATCCACCCATGGTAAAATACCCGACTTGGTCGAGTACGTCTTCGTGGTCGTGGCCGACGCTGTTGTAAGTGCTATCACCCCAGCCACAACGCAAGCAGCACGTAACATTGGCGATGTGTGAAGTGGACTTGACCGCTGGATCGCGAGATTAAAAGTGTTGAGATGGAGTGAATGAGGCGGGCAAGCTGAGACCAGCTCATGAATATGGGACGCTGTGTAAGTTCCACGATCCACGTTGTAGTGGGCTGTAGGGTATAGCGGTCAAGTTGGACTACTTTGTGGCTCCGCATCACGATGTCGCTGACTCGCAGTTGACTTCAGCATGCATACGGGACGCTACACGGGGCCAAACACGGCGACGTAAACATCGATATTATGCCCCCAAAAGGCATAGTCCAGATTGGCTGTGCTCACGCGAGTGGATTTTGCGCTGTGCATCGTGCATCCTGCGTCGGTTTATGTTGTGGGTTAAATCGAAATCAGTGCACGCTGTTCGTGCGTGTGAATACCTCGATTTTCGGCAAGAGCATGGCGATTCCGTTGGAGTACGCAACTGCGTGACTTGTCGCTGAGCACTTTCAGATGCCACCGATGGATATCTGTTTACATTCCTACTTCGTCTAGTTCAAGCGCTCTTAGAGAAGCTACGCAATGCATCCATTGACCGACACAACGCATGTGCTTGCATTGGTTACTCTGGAACGTTTCGTGTTCCTTACCATGGTCTCAATTTCTACCGATGCTGACGGCGGTATTCACCTCATACAAAATTCGTGCTGTAGGGGGTAGTCTTACCAGCAGCAGCTTCGCCAGTGGACGAGAATGATGTAGCACCCAAGTCCTTTGCCGTCTCCATCTTCACCATCTGCTCCCGGAGGCGAGCGATGTTCTTCTTCCTTTGTGTCAGCTGATAATAATAACAGCCACTGTCACCAAAATGGCGGCAGCGGCGACCAAGATCGTGACATACATGGGAGGGCCATAGAGATCGCCGCTCGAGCTTCCAGTTGAGCTCGCGGCTTCCGTACAGCGAGGACCTGTCCAAGAGTCCGAAGAGCACTCGCAACGACCATCCGAATTGCACGACCCGGTTGATACTGACGTAGTGCTGCCGATGGTGCAGTCATCGTCCGAATTACAGAACGCCATGCCTGAGACTTCCGTGTACGGGTTGTCATCATTCGTGTAGTCGTCGATGTTGTCCTCGATAAATTGCTTCGTGGGATGAGAGGACGGGTCGCAGCTGATAGCCATCGCTGTATTGTCTGAAGTGTCCTGGTACAGACGGATGTAGTCGATCTTCATGTACATTGGAAATGAGTCGCAGATTGCGTTTGATTCGAGTCAGAGCCATCCCCCAGCAGTCTCCGTCACCTGCATTGGGCGGAGAAGAGCCCCAGGAACTGGACAACGCGACGTTGAAAATTATGTACATGGGCTCCTCGATCATGATCTTCTTGGGATTCATCTGTGCCGTGTCTTGCGGTGGATTAATGATCGACTCCGCCGGAATCTCGAAGATCACTTGGTTCTCTACCTCCCAACGGATGTATCCGTAGTCGCCCATGACCCACTCCACGGTGTACGTCACCCAGTCCAAGTACGCCGCCATGTGAACTTCCCAGTCCGTCGAAATGGCATCCATTTGGTATGCAAATTCTGAAGCAGCACTCGTCGAACCACTCGAAGCTGTACACTCTGAGTTGGTGTTGCCAGCGTTACACAAATACGCGCCCATGTACGCGTTCTGCTTGGGGAAGCACGTTCCGTTAGCGTTGATGCCCCAATGCACTGTACCGTTGTCCTTGTACGTCAGATCGGCATTCGCATCGTATGACGCAGGACATAACGCCATTGTACACGCATTATCCGTGATCCCTTCAGTCAGCGACGCGTTGATGGTGGCAAAACCTGGATGTCGTCCTCTTCAACGTCACAAATATTGTTGGCGCCGTAGCGAAGTCCTTGATACCACGACTTGTGTTCACGAAGATTCCAGTAGTACGCCGTCGGGACATCTTGGTTGTTGGCGCCTTCGGTCTCACACGCGTAATTGTAGAAGCAGTAGGCCGACGAATTGTCCACCAGCATTCGAAAGTCCTCGGGCATGCCGGGGCCGACCTGAATTGAAGACGATATCGCAGTGCCGCCACCTTCAAGGATATCGATCTCCGGAGCACCACGACCCTGGTTCGCATTCAAACTGGAGCCAGGATCGTCGTCACAGGCGCTGATACGCTGGTTCTGGGAGTCAAAGATCGTCTCATTGCACTCGTCGTACGTGAATGGCCACATGCGCGCTGTCGAGGACGTGAACAGAGCTCGTCCCAAATTGCCCATGAGCCAAATGCCAGGCCACGTCGGATAGTAGTCGATATTAGAAGCACGAACCGTTGTAGATCCCGTCTCGACATCCGGGTTGCCTGACGCATTGGTCACAGCTCCTGGAAGCTGCACTTTGACCTCCACCATGCCTCCTTGAAAGCAGAACTTGTTCCAGCTCTGCACCATCGCCGACCGGTAGTAGAAACTCACTGTCTGGTATCCTGGTGGTGATATGTAACTGTTCCAGATCGTCTCGGAGATCGAGTCCGTCGTCGTGTTGATGTAGAAGTAACAGTGACCATCGTCATCGCATTCTGTGCTGGTCATGTTCTTGGAGTAAAATTCCAGCGCTGAATTGACACCGTCGCCTAGTTCTAGTGCTGTCCACAGATGGTCGTCCCCGGCGTCGAAACTGCGTCCTTCGGTGTTGAACTCGTCGCTCATAGTCAGCGTCCAGGTCTCACCTCGTGATGAAGTGTAGGTTTGTGCGTCGTCAGGTGTGTCGACGTCCACCCACGGCAAGACACCGGACTTGGTCGTGTATGAGGAACTCCCGGTTGCTGTTCCCAGCAGAAGCCCAACACCAGCAAGCTTTGCCAACTCTGTTGGAGTCATGGATATCAATTATATACGAGAAATCGACTCGCGTCAAGCGGTTTATCGAGTAAAAGGCGGAAGTTCCAATGGTGACAGTAACGAAGTGCTGGCCGTGCTCAGGGAGTGGCATCCATGGTGCGCCCCCGCTCACACTCGTTCGCACTGAACATCCGTCTAGGCGGAAAAGATGTCTCGGGATTTCAGCACGCGACAGTCACTAGCGAGGCTCCCAGCAGATCTTCCTCGTGCATGGCTGCGGATGCAATGTAGACTTTATGGATAGAGTGTCAAGCGCATATACTGATAATCGATGAGGTGTCGATGTATGTCTGTGCATTTAGTCCTGCCTTTTGATTCCTTCAGCATCGCAGCGAAGCCTCGCCTGGAATATTGCAAAGACCGCACACCAATGAGATCGGTTTTGAATATCCAGAAGTGTTGGTATTTCATGGCGTTGGTTGTCACCTCCGTCTCATTTCGTATTAAGTACCAACGAACCGCGAGAGGTTGACTACAGTCCGAATGAGAAGAAGAATACTGTATTAACATGCAGGTTAGTTTGTTTGCACCTTTATTCACGTCGCGGGGCTATACAAAATTGGTGCTGTAGTTGTCCTTGGGCGGTTTTACGACAGAATCGCCCATAGAGGAAGGTGCCCTATCCGCTCCCTTGGCTTGACGTGCCATGATGTCGCGTCTCAGCACTTCCTCGCTCTTGCGACTCGCCAAGATAGACAGGTAGACGGACACGAAGGTTGTGAGAACAGTGATTCCCAAAAAACACCCGACACGTACATCGGAGGGCCGTACGAGTCACTGGAGAACAGGCCATCACTACTGCTATCACTGGAGGAGGACGACGCCACAGTGCAGCGCGGACCAGTCCATGTTGTTGCCGAGCACTCGCAGCGACCACTGACACAAGTACCAGTCGTGACTACCGATGACGAATTGGTTTCGATTGTGCAATCATTGTTGGTCTCACAGAACGCCTTGCCCGATACCTTCGTCCACGGATTGTCGTCGTCTACGTATGAATCGATGTTGTCCTCGATCCACTGCTTCGTTGGGTGGGTGTCTGGGTCGCACCCACAGCCATGGTGGAGCCTGACGACTGGTCCTGGTAAACGCGGATGTAGTCGATCTTCAGGAACATCGGGAAGGAGTCGCAAATGGCGTTCGTGGTAGCATCCGAGCCGTCACCGTAGCAGTCGCCTTCGCCTGCATTGGGAGGTGAAGAGCCCCATGTACTGGAAAGGGCGACGTTGAAGATGACGTACAAGGGCTCCTCGATCATGATCTTCTTGGGATTCATTTGGGCCTCATCTTGCGGCGGGTTGGTCAGTACATCAGCAGTCACCTCGAAGATCGGCTCACCTGCCAGCATCCAGCGGATATAGCCATCATCGCCCATGACCCATTCTACCTGGTACGTGAGCCAGTCCGTGTACGCTGCCATTTGGACTTCCCAATCGACTGAGATGGCATCCATTTGGTAGGCGAATTCCGACGACGAGTCTGTGGAACCGCTCGAGGCGGTACACTCCGAGTCAGTGTTGCCAGCGCTACACAGGAATGCCCCCGTGTACGCATTTTGCTTTGGATAGCACGTCCCGTTGGAATTAATGCCCCAATGTACCGTGCCGTTGTCAATGAAGTCTAAATCAGCGTTCACGTCGTACGAAGCCGGACACAACTTCATCGTGCACGCATTCTCAGTAACTCCAGCCTCGAGAGACGCCGCGATCGTCTTATATGACTGAACAAGCGTCGAGTCAACGTCACAGAAGTTATTTGCACCATATCTGAGACCCTGGTACCAAGTCTTGTGCCCCCGCAAATTCTCGTAGTAAGCAGTGGGGACGTCTGGGTTGTTCGCGCCTTCGGTGGTGCAGTCGTAGGTATAAAAGCAGTATCCAGCTGCTGATGTGTTGTCTGCAACCGTTCGGAAGTTACTTGGCATGCCAGGTCCAACCTGAACCGACGACGAAATGGCGGTGCCGCCACCCTCAAGAATATCGATTTCAGGGGCGCCCCGACCTTGATTAGCGTTAAACCCGTGACCAGGATCATCGTTACACGCGCTGATACGTTGGTTCTGCGAGTCGAAAACAGTGTCATTGCACTCGTTGTATGTAAACGGCCACATGCGAGCAGTCGATGCACTAAAGATGGCTCGGCCCAAGTTGCCCATGAGCCAGATACCGGGCCACGTCGGGTAGTAGTCAATGCTGGAGGCTCGTACGCTGCCTGAGCCCGTTTTAACATCTGGATTGCCCGACGCATTGGTTACTGCGCCAGGGAGCTGAGCTCGCACCTCAATCATCCCGCCCTGGAAGCAGAATTTGTTCCAGCTCTGCACCATGCCAGACGTGTAGTAAAAGTGACGTCTTGGTATCCTGCTGGAGACAGGTAGTCATTCCACAGCGACAATGTGGTCTCGGCGACGTCTGTCTCGATGTAAAAAGAAACAGTCATCGCCATCGCACTTGGTGCCTGTCATGTTATGTTTGTAAATTTCCAAGGCTGAGTTGACACCATCAGCTTTCTCCATGGACGTCCAGATGTGGTCGTCGCCAGCCTCGAAGCTACGGCCTTTCGTGTTGAACTCGTCGCTCATAACCAGGTCCCATGTATCGCCACGTGATGTCTCGTACGTCTGGCGAGAACTGGGCGTGGCCGGATCGACCCACGGCAGAATGCCCGACTTGGTCGAGTACTTCTTCGTGGCGTATACCAGAGACCCCGATGTTACTACGACCAGCAGTCCAATCAATGCGTGCATCCAATTCCTTCGCACCATGGCTGTTGTAACGTCACTACTGCGTCACCCCCGCGTTGACACCTAGCGATAGATAAAGAAGTGCTCGAACGGAGACTTGGTTGCTCTGTCCGAAGTCGCGAACTGGCATCCTGACCGGACCACGCCATGATACTGCAGAAGCGCAATGCACTGTTCGTCCTTCGCCTGACAGCTAGGCTCTTCATCGATCTCTTTGTGCGTAGCACGCATGCTTTCCGCCCATATCCCAGATGCCCTGAGATGAGGTTGCCATTTGTATCGGGTTCGACTAGCACATTCCCCCACCATCATATCGCGGGCAAAGCCGGGGCATTCCCTGATCGGTCGAGATCCAAACACACGCAGAAATGAGGCGGTGGACGCCCGGCTCCAATAGACGAACTCCACCACAATGCAGTCGTTACGTTGTGATCCGACGTTCAGGCGTTACTGTCAAGTAGCTTCGATAACCCAGACAACGTTCGTTCATCGGTCATATCTAGCGACCAAAGTGAACAAGAGCTGTAATGGAACCCGCCGTGTTGACGGTGGCAATAGCTTAGAAGATTTGCTTCAGCTTCTGTCGGCGGGTGGCTCAACAAGACGAAAGAGGCAGAATATTTATCACGCTTAACTCGCGTTTCAACCTAGCACTTGGCTGCAGCCCAGATAACGCATAACGGGAGTCAAGGGGCTCGGCTTGAAGCGTAAACTTGTTCGAGGTTATAGAGGTTCCTGGGTTGTGGCTCGTCAAACGACGATAGCGTCGTTGTGAGCGAGGTATCCGATGACTCCCGCGTTTTCTCGCCCGACGCCTGGACAATGTCGCGAATTGTTTTAAACGTGCACACGGGTGTCCATGTTGTGGCACACATGTCATCTACGTTGCAAGCATCCGTGTTGCAGATGTGCCTGTCGTTCACTCAAAGTCCATTGCTAGCGAACTCCACGGAGACGTGCAAATAGGCACCCGTGTACAAATTCATGGTAGCCAAGACATTCTGTCAATATGGTCGCAGGACGTTACGATCAGTCACCCCTCTGGTGCACAAAATGCTAGACGCAGCATGCATCGCAGCGAGGCATATTCCATTTTGCTGTCCCTGCACGCGAAGATCCTTGATATGCACCCCAACTCTTGTTCGAGACTCCCGATCCTTTCTTGGCGAGTACTTCAGAAGTACTGAGTTAGTTGCCTTAAATACATAGATGGTGTGCTTGTTACCACTCCCCACTCTTCAACTTGCCGATCTCACAACGAGCTTTAAAGAGTTCTCCAGAAAACTCTTTGTGCAGTTGAGCCATAGCTAATTCCTTCTCTCGAAGCTCCTGGAAATGCGTCGCTTTCATCTCTGCGATCTCCGCTTTCAACCGCGCAATCTCCTGGTCCTTCGTAGCGATTAAATTGTCCTCCCCAACGTCCTCTAGCTGCATGGCGTTCGTTCGGAAACGCCCTGGCAATATTTTCTTCTCGACCACCTGGTGAAGAGGCACATACGCCTGCATATGCCGCGGATCGAGCTGCTCTGGGAGAATACTCAAGGCTTCTTCACTGGTACCACGACTACCCAAACGCATGAACGCCCGACAGTCTAGTTGATAAATTCGTAGCACTTCGTCCTGCTTCCTGCCTCCACAAAGAATCACCAACTTGGAGAGCTTCACGTATTCTTCCAGCCCAATGACGCGTAGATCTCCTTCGCCGAAGGCAGCGCGTACCTCCATCAAGTCCTCCATTATTGAAAATGACGTGCACCACACAATATATCCTATCGAATTGCATTTTTGTTCACGTTGAACCTCTCAAATAGCATGTTGCTTTTCAGCCCTGTCTCGGTACCACCATGCCGTGGATGACCCCAGAGACCATCACTCCGTTCCGCATTGTGAAGTGCAGCGCACACGCTGCCGATCCATACTAACGTCTATACACTGCGGATCAAGCTCACCTTCGGTCTCCACCATGAACCGATTCGTGGCGGGGCCAGACTTCTACAACTACGATATGTATGGCGGCTTGCGCTCTGGTGGTGGTGTGAACTTCTTCTCGAGTGTGTTCGTAGGTCTCATCGCCGCCACCTTCACCTCTTCTTTCGTCTACGTTGGCGCTCGGTACGGTCTTCTTGTGATGGTTAGCAGCAAACTCGAGCTCTCCGAGTCGCAAACAGAAGCGATGGACCGTCTAGTCGAAGTGCCCGCCGCCTTGGCCTTCTTCGTCGGCCTCTATGCTGACGCGGTGCCCGTTGGAGGCTCTCGACGCAAGAGTTACATGGTCTTAGGTATAATCTTCAGTCTCGTGTGCTTGGTGATCATTGGACTTGGCTGTTTGTTCGCAGACTCGCTCATGAGCAGCAGCTTCCGGTACGTGATGATGCTGCTCATGGGCGGTGTGAGCTTCGGCTCCATGATCAACTTCTGCTCGGTGCATACGGCGGTCGTGACACTGTCCCAACGAGAGAGTTTGGAGAGACGAGGAGTGTTCCAAGCTGATTATCTGCTCGTGCGAGCTGCAGGGCAGATCAGCGCCAGATTGCTCGTGTATTTGATCCAGAACGTCGTGGAGATGTACGAAACCTCGCTCATGATGTTGATGTTGATGCCAATCTCAATCGCGACCATAATTCTGGTGGTGGAAGGACTGGACGAACCAGAGGCGTTCAGGAAAGAGTCGTTGAGATGCAAGTGCGAGAGCTACTGGAAACTCACCAAGCAGAAGGCGGTATGGCGTGTCTTGCTGCTGGTTGCTAGTTTCGCGTTCTTCCTCAACTTTGGCTTTCCACTGGCTACCGATGCGCTGAGAGAGTGGACAGATACGACGGATAATGCTTCGGCGTTGCTGAGCAGCAGTTTGAACGACCTCGTAATGATTGCTACAGTGCTGATGTGGAGATGGAAATTTCGAAACACGCTGTGGAGACGCCTATTTGCGGTGGCACCGACAGTGACCATCACTCAACAGGTTCTGCTGACAGTACTGATTGTCCCCGACATTTACCGATATCCAGCAGTGTATATCGTGCTCGCTGGATTGGGCGGCGTCGCCACTGGAATCATGGCACTGGCGTTGCTCGTCCCGGTGACGGAGATCATTGAAGAAGGCACGGAGGGCGGCGTGGTCGGACTCGCACTGTCCTTCAACACCATCTTTAAGATATTTGTAAGCACGCTGCTGACGTCGATCCAACGCGCGTCCTTCTTCCCATCTAGTGACGACGAAGATACCTCGAGTCGCCGCTGGTTAATCGGCATCTTGCAGATCATCGCTTGCTGTGCCAACGGCTTGGCCTTCATCAGCCTCATGTTCCTGCCAATTCAGAAGCTTGACGCGCAGCTTGTTCGCATGTACGGAGGTTACACGGACAGCGCAGGCGCCATCACCGCCGCCGCGTTTCTCACGTCGCTCGCGTACTGCGTCGCATACAATATCTACATCTTCAGCGAGGCCATCAACAATTGAGCAGACTCGCCACCAAGTACCAGTATTAAATGGACCCACCGTCGTCTATTGAGGTCCACGTCATTTATACAGCTGCTGCCATCACCGACGAGCAAGAATCCACACACACATTAAGCTTATAGCAATATGTGATCTTCACGTGCAAAATCGTTTGACCACCAAAATGGTGTGACACATGTCGCATATAACCTCTTTATTTACATGCGAAACGTATTGTAATATATATATATAATATGTACACAGCTTCGACTAATGAAAACACTTGTATTAATTAATACCCTGTTGAAACACATAATTTAATAGATAGTTCTTTTATCAGGTCACCCTCTTTCGCGTCCTTCATTTCCCATCAAGCAGCTCAAGCAGTTCAAGCAGCAGCATGAGTCGAAGTCAAGAAATTCGAGCTGCCAAGGAGGACGAACCGAGCGTCAAGTCGCCGGCAGGTTCGATGGCAGAGCCAGAACATGAGCAGGATCTCAACTGCGTAGTGCATCCAAGTACAAAGGTTGAAGCGCCGGCGTCCTGGTCTGGCTGTGTGATCGGCACCGGTTACCTGCTGCTCCTGGTGGTGTGCGCGTTCCTGAACGTTGCTTTCGTGCTGTGGCCATTGATGCTTCTGCGATGGACGTTCGGCCTGTCGATCCGGACTTGCAGACCGATCTTCCGCTTGTTGGAGAGCGCGTATTTCTCCATGCTGGCAGGTCTGTTGGAGTTTGTAGGTGGCGTCAAAATTGTGGTGACAGGAGACGAAGAGCTGGAGTTTAGACCCCAAGACCAAGTGCTGCTGATCTGCAACCACCGCAGTGAAGTGGACTGGATCTTCTTCTGGAACTTGGCGCTGCGTCTGGGCGTCCACGACCGCATTCGAGTCATGATGAAGTCCGTGATCCGTTTTGCTCCTGGGCTGGGCTGGGCAATGCTGCTGTTGGAGTATCCGTACATTAACCGCAATTGGGCTACGGACCAAGAACGCCTTAAAAAGCTTATTGACTCGTACAAGGAGGTGCCCATGGGCTCGTGGCTCTCGATGTTCCCGGAAGGTACAGCACTTTATGACAAGACGTTGGAAAAAGTCACGACTTTGCGGCGGCACACGGCGAATCACGGTGGGATTACGTGCTGCAGCCGCGTGTGCGCGGATTTGAGTTATGTGCGGAGCAGCTGGATCCAGAATACGTGGTGGACCTAACAATTGCATACCCGGAGCTGATGCAGGGCGTTCGACCGTCGCCGGTAAGTGCGACGGCTGTGTATATTCATGAGTGTAAGTTTTCAATCGGTTCTTCCTGACACTTATCCTTCCTATGTTTTTTTACAGTTGCGCTTCGTTCGAGGACAGTTCCCGACCGAGGTGCACATGCACGTACAGAGGTACCATCGGTCAACTTTGACAAAGCACAAGGGCAAGATGGATCAGTGGTGCGTTCTCAGTCCAGTTCTCGCTATAATGTTGCGAGGGTATGGTTTGCATTTTATGTTGACTCACTCTCGTGGTATGCTTTGATGCACAGGCTTAAGCAACGGTTCGCGGAGAAGGAGGAACGACTTCAGTCCTTCTATGAGAACGGCGCATTTGAGGGCAAGAAGTGTGTGCGCCAGGAACTTCCTCTGTTGCGATTTGTGGTCCCGGGTATTGTGTTCAACGCTGCGTTGTGCTGTTTAGCGCTGTACCTGTTGATCAACTTCCCTGTGAGCTCTATCACTTGGTTTGCGCTTACCACGGCGCTTTCTGTGCTCCAAGCTCGCAGCTTTGGCAACTAAATGAAGCTCAGGTATATGGATCTTAATCTGAGCTCATATTTTCAGCGTGTTTAAGTCTAGGAAGGTGTATCCTACAAAGAGCTGAGCAAGGCCTCGGGTGGAAGTTTACCGAGGTGGTTTGATATGGTCGCGTTGTCTCGAGTGTTCATAGGTTTCTGTCCGGCGAGTTTCCAGTGAAGGCTTCTTCAGCGATCACGGCGAGGTTTTCGCCAACTCTCGGAGAGGCGAGCTGGTGCTTTCGCGTCGCCGCCACAGCGCAGCCCCAGTTCAATGCAGCGTTTCTGAACGTCAGTCGGAGTCTTGCCTGGCAGGCGGGAGGCTATCATGTGGGCGGTATCGCTTTGTTGACCTCTCAGCAGACTCTCCTCCTCGTTGCTGAAAACAACTTCGCTCGTAACCGGACGCGAGGACGCTTGTCGGTACGCCTGCTTACCATCGAGCTTGCTGGTGCGACTGTCAACGACATGCAGCGCGGCCGCTAGCAGGAGAAGGAATACAGTCACGTGACAACTGCGAAGCAGCTTCATTTAGTCGACTTTGGCAGTGAACCGACGCACAGAATCTTGCTCATAATATCTCAAGCAGGACTCCATAATTACTAGCAGACTGACCTCCATTTGACACCTGACTGGGCTAGGGCCGGCGGAGTTTCCCGCTGCTTCTTTCGCTCCGACCACACAGCAGAAAATGCAGAGCGTTCAGCGATATCCTTCAATGCAAATGTTTGTGGATCTTGGCCACTTCAACGCCCTGAAACTAATGGCTACCTTGATACGATTCATTGCCCCTCGAGTATGGACACGTGCTGACTCCAGTGAGGGTTTCAAGCCTCTCAAGACCGGTGTCACCGTCTGACTCCCTCTATCCTGCAAGACGAACAAGGATGTATTCGAAGACATCCCGTTTCTTTTACGCCTCATTTGTCACAAGTCTCCACTAGCAAGTGCTTGGATGCCAATTAGTTCGTGATTTGACCAATACGACTGTCGAGTTCTTCGCGATGCTGGAGCGGCAGTACAGGGAGGATGACAGCTTCGCCAACCTGGTGGGTTTCCGACCCATTGTGCTTTACGACACACGAGGCGACGTGGTCGACGAATCTCTGACGCTGTCGACATCTGCTAGAGACCGCCAACTCCCGCAGTTCTCCAGCCACGAGCTGGACGAAATCGATTCCCCATGCGTGTCATTACAGGACTCCCAACAGGCTAAGACGCCCAACGTACCGAAACAACAGCATTATTCTCCTCCACCCTCATCGCGTAGTCGCGGATACGCCGACGGCGATGAACTGTTCAACTATCGCGCACTTGGAAGCTTACGCAGCGGACTTGCCCCGATCTCGCTACTCAGCTGGTGGCATGTCGGTCTAGCTGTCACGGCATTCTCCTCAGGCGCAACTTTGGCGTTCATGCGTGCTGCATATCGCCCGCACCTTTACGGATACTGAACGACCGCTTTCACAAGCGGTATGATGCGAGCACTTCTTTAATCGATTGGCCCGACGTGTTCTCCGTGGTGCTCGGTCTCTTCTCGGACTGTGTACCAATCTACGGCACTCGGCGTAAGGCCTACATCGTTCTAGGATGGATCTTCAGTGCAGTGAGCTATGCCTCTGGATGTTTGATTTACCTGCTGCAGATCCGTGGCGTTGAAGAACCAGACGCCATCTTCGGGGCGTTGCTGCAGGCATTCAGCATCATCGGTTGCTTCGCACTACAGCTTTCGTGGGTTGTGGCGCTGGCGTTGGTTGTGGGCTTCGGACAAAGAGAGACACTCGGTGAACGAGGAGATCTTGCCACACGATTCCTGGTGATATGGAAGGCTGGGTCCCTGGTTGCCCACGTCGCAGTCGCAGAGCTCCAGTCAATGCTAACTTTATCAAGTTCCGGTGCTGTTCTCGCTGTGGCATCAGTTGTCTCGCTGCCTTTTGTGCTGTGGTTTCTGCACGACGATGATGAACAGGAGTATCCGGTGACGCTGGTAGCATCAACCAAGCGAGCTGGGGTGGTGTCAGCATTACGAATCGGCATCGTGCAGTTATGGGAGATCTGCCAAGAAAAGGTGACATATCGCGTACTGTTCTTCTTGCTGATTTATGGAGCGCTGCTTAAGGCTAGTGACCCCGGTGTAGACGAGACTTTAGCTGTCTGGAGTGGGTTCACGTCTTTTGAAGGCAGCTATCGTGTTACTGATCCATGGCTACTCGTCGTCCAGAGCGGTGTAGCAGTCACAGCATTACTCCACGCAAAGTGGAGATTGCTAAGCATTGCCTGGAGACCACTAGCATTTACAGCCACCGGTATCGTGGTCGTTGGCACATTGGTACAGTCGATTATCGTCGCTACTGACACTGTCCGCACCAAGTGGCTCTTCTCGCTCCTGATGGGAGTCATCGTTTGGCCCGAGACCTGGATTCTGCTGTTCATGGTGCTGTCAATCACTGAGGTAGCAGACGTTGGCTGTGAGGGCATCACAATGGGGATCATGGTCTCGTTCCAGGGACTTGGGACTGCAGCAACTCGTGCGATCACTAGATGGATTAGTCATTCCGCACACACGAGTTTCAACCGTGACCAGATCGAGCGCGACTTACAAAGCACGCGAACGCGGGTCATGTATGTCGCCGCTGCTTACGCTGTTCTCAACTTGTTTGCAGCAGCCACTGTGCCGTGGCTCCCACGCAATAAGCTGGAGACGCAACAGCTCCGTGCCTTCGGTGGCTATAGTAAACGAGGCGCCGCGTTAACAGTGCTAGTGTTCGCACTTTTGCTAGCGCTTGTGCTTGTCGCGAACCTGAAGACAGTGTAGCTGGACTCATTGAGCCACCTTCACTGGGGTATTATATCTATTTGCCAGCAAACAGTTTGCCTCTCGTTGTTCTGTTCCGTGATAGCTTTGTTTTTACAGCACGCTGCTGCTGTTGGACTTGTTGCCACCTTTGCGCGCGAGTATCCTTTGTGTCTGACCACTGAGAACTTCAGCAGCAATTTTCTTCTTCGCCCGAGCGATGCGTTTTGTGATTTCCTCCTCCTTGCGCACCTCGTTATCCTTCTTCTGATGGAGATCGCGAATAGCCTGCAGGCCTCGTCGATCGAGATCCTCTCTCAGTGACTGCGCATTCTGCATTCGCTGAAGACGCAGTTCTTCTTCCTGACGCTTGCGCTGTGCCTCCATCTGTCGATCAGTCTCGCGCTGCCGATCCAGTACGACAGCATGTGCAGCTTCTCGCTTTGTGTTTTCCTCGTGCACACGCTGCGTGTATATTCGCTGGCGGTGGAGCAGCTGGTCTCGGCTGAATCGGTTAACAGCTTTCTTCACTGTTGCAGCCTGTCTTCGTGCGCGCGGTGCAACGATCACAATTTTCCGTTGACTAGCATCGCTGCCTTCTGCATCACTATCAACTTCGCTGTCCTCAAAGCCGAACTTGTCGTCATCCGCTGTTGCGCTCTTTACCAGTTCACTTTCTTGTTCGGTCGTCTCGATCAGAGTTACAGGCGCTGGTTGAGGCAACAATGACCTCCAGTAGCTAACAACCGAGTGCAATAAATACAGCTGACGAAAGATGGACCCGATACGCCGGCGCATGTACTTCTTTCGGTATAACACGGTGATAAAATCACTTTCCGTGTCCTCGACACCCATAGCCTTGCGCCATTGCGACTCCACTTGTAGATTGTGCCCCACTCGAGTCAGTAACTCTGAGTGGGTGAGTTCATTCTTCCCATGTACACCTCGTAAACCTCGCAGCACCTTTCTGTATATCACTCGCGACTTAGTTCGCGTTTCCTCCCGACGTTGATGGAATTCCCGGAACTTGCGCTGAACACGGAGCACAGCTCGAATGATCAACGCCTGTCGAAATAAACGACGCCCGACATGTCCGCGAAAAACCTCTGGATTTGTCTCGCACTGAAATCTAGGAGACTAGCGTACATGCCGGCCAAGTATCGCTGCTCTGCCTCCAAATTGCTCACGACGCGGGAAGTTTCCGCTAACTCGAACTCGAACAGGTCATAGGTCTGATTCATTCGGTCAAAACTGGCTCGGACGCGCTCTTTTGCGCGTTGTAAGCTCTTAATGGACTTTTCCAACGGGGTCCTGGTAAAATCCTCTGGCTGCGAACGACTTGGTGCGATGGATGCCGAGGTGGCATTGGAGCTGGAAAAATGCGGTAAAAATGTCCGCCCACGAGGTGAGGAGATTTCTCGATGACTGAATGGCAATGGCGAAGGCGCAGCAGGCCTTGGTGGACTCAGTAGCGGCAGTGGCAGCCGCGCCATCTCAATTCACTAAAGTATAGCAACAGCGTAGCATTAGTTCAGCGAGCTTCAACTTCAGGAATGGCTACAATTTTAGACATGGCTACACTTCAAAATACCTTCTCACGAGCCAATCAAAGGTGGCAATTATTCTGACTACTTCAATATCGTTCTGACTATGTGCACTCTCGTAGTCGCGACGTCAGCTTTACTTTAAAGGCATCGTTGATGGACATCAATTAACACACGGATTTTAACAAGTTGTTGGCAACGCATTCTGTGAGATTGATGACGACTGTACCATCGTCAGGAATGGTTACCAAAAGTTAGTTACAGGCAAATGTGTAATCCCGATGCTCGTCCACTCATGGGGAGGATGGCTGAAGAAACCACTTCCTTCGCTCAGCGTATTTACGGGCCCCTAAAGTGCTCTCGCTCGGTGTTGCCGGCGCAACACTTCTATCCACGGTCGTAGAGGCTAGAATGTTGGTGCGAGCGCTGAAGAACAACGCCATTCAAGCTTCAGAGAAGATACGGCAGTCAATGCAAGCGATACCAGATCATATTGACACTTTCAATAGACGGATTGTTTGACACGTGGCCTAAGGACAATTATAGCGAAAACTTCTTATACGGAGCAGATCGGACCATTTTCCCCGAGGCGTATAGTCAAATTCGAGCAACTTTGCTTGGACGCCACACGTGAAGAGCAAGTAGAGGACAGTCTTGTAACAGGTTGTTGATGATTGCAAGACCAATCGCTCCGATCATCTTGTCCGAAACTAAGCGCTTACCATTTTTCTTATCCCAGTTTAGCCAGCTGTAGGGTCCATATCGTCTTCGAAGTCGAAGCAGTGGATTTAGACACAATGACATCACGTACAATGCTTACATGTGGCTTTTGTTGCGGAATAAGGAGGACAGACACTTTCGCCTCGAAAGCTGACCGCTTGGCCTCAAATCTCGATTTCCACAGCCATCTCAGTTGGCAAGTTACACCGTCAAGTTCACAAAGTGGACTAGGTCGAACTAATTTACCACTCTTATTCAACCGTTACGATGGGATTCCACCTCCTTGCGACGTGGGCCCTGGCAGTGGCTTGGGCGGTTTCGATGGCGGTCTCCACAGCTAAGAACAGCACTACGTCCGACACGACATACCCAACCAAGTCGGGTATCAGCATCTGGGTGGACCCGGCGACTCCGGATGACCACCAAACGTACATCAGTTCACGGGGCAGAAAATGGGACCTCGTCATGAGCGACGAATTCAACACACCCAACCGAAGCTTCCGACCTGGTGATGATCATATTTGGACTTCGCTTGAAAAGCCCGACGGTGTCAATGGCGCCTTGGAACTCTACTCGCACAATATGACATCCACCAAATGTGATGACGACGGAACGTGCTACTTCTACATCAAGGCCGTCGACGAGTTAAACGTCATTCACGTTTACAATATGTACACACACCCTCCTGGTTTTGTGGACGCCTATTTCTTCTATCGTGCGGCGATGGTACAATCGTGGAACAAGTTTTGCTACCAAGGTGGCATGCTTGAAGTGCGGGTGCAGCTCCCGGAGCCGTTTCCGCAACATCGGGCAACCCGGACCTGGCAGCGGGCCCAAGTGGGAAGGTGAAGACTACCAAGTACTACCCGACGTGGCCCGGTATCTGGATGATGGGAAACCTCGGGCGAGCCATTTTCTCGGCATCGACGAACCGCATGTGGCCGTTCTCATATGATCGATGCGAACCGGATGTGTTTAACCCGGACAACCAACGGATTAGTGCGTGTAACGATAACCCTGGGTATGGTTTGAACCCGAACCAAGGCCGTGGAGCACCAGAGATTGACGTGCTGGAAGGCAGTGGAAGTCTGATTTCGTCGTCACTACAGATTGGCCCTGGTATGCCTGACGACTACCGGACGTTTCCTGGCGAATACTACGGCTGCTTCTACACAGCTAGCTGTCAGGTAAAGGGCGCAAACTTTATTGAAGTCCCAACGGCGTACTACCAAAGGAACGAGGCCACAAGTCGTGGTACCAAGGCCTTCGCTATGCTGCCAACAACAATTGCGCGCCAACTGCAGATGCTAAACAGGACTACGACACGATCGCCGCCTCGGTGAAGGCAGGAATCACAGAGAACACATGCTCAGTTGATACGTGTCCAGCATCAACTGATGTGAATGGTGACTTGGATACGTTCGGAAGCTCTGGTAATGATCATTGGGGCATCAACAGGAACGGCACCTGCTACCCGCTCATTAACTCGTACAGTGGCGCCTACCTATGCGATCCTGACAACACCTTCTCCAAGTGTGCTATGCCTCGAAATGAATCCACGACCCCGAAATCGAACGCCATGAGCTCTTTCAACTATCAGATGGACGCTATCTCTGCAAATTGGCCCGTTCATCTTGCAGCATACACTGAATATGTTGTCTATCAGCTTGAGTGGGTGACCGGTTCGAACGGCTACGCGCGGTGGATGCTCAACGGTGCCCCGCTTTCGAAGTGCCATCCAAATCGATTATCGACGTGCCGCAAAACTCGAACAAAACGAATCCTCGGAAAGTCATGCTGGAGGAACCGATGTACCTCATTTTCAACGTGGCGCTATCAAGTTCGTGGGGCGCCACTCCTCCAAATGCTGGCAAGGAATGCCGTGGCAACGGTACTGACGCGACAGTGAACAAGATCTGCGACGCCTTCCCAATGTACATGAAGATCGACCACATCCGTCTGTACCAAGATCTGGCCGATGATTTAGAGGCAGATAACTACATGCAACTGGGGTGCGATCCTAAGAGTCATCCAACCAAGAAGTGGATTGATGGTCACATTGACGAGTACCAGGATGACGATAATCAGCATAAAGAGGTTGCTGGCAGGGCGTTCTGCACAAAGAACGATGACTGCACGATCGGCGGCAATCTAGGCAAGACAGCTCTGAAAACCGGCAAGTGTGTGAAGTCGCGCTGCCAATGCACATATTCATCATCATGGGGCGGCCCACGATGTACGACGGCCATTTCAAGCGTCTCCTCCACCACTACGAGTTATATCTCTACCAGTTCGTATGGCCCTCCTATGGGTCTGTCAATAGGTATCGCTGGAGTTATGATGCTACTGTCCGTCGGCTCTGTGGTTCTATCGACGAATAAGCGAAACAAAGATGCGATGATGATGGAGAAGCAAGCAAAGCCGACGACGGATTTGGCTATGAACGACAACAGTTGGGATGATGTCCAACTGGAACAAGTTAAACGCGGGACGGATCGACCGGCCCGGCATCGCAAACCTTCAAATGGACATCGTCCCGTCGATAACTATAGCCAGAACTTTGTCTGATAGTTGACTACCGAGCAAGTAGTGAGTAGCAGAAGATTCTTCAACACGTTGTTCTGCTCGAGGCAGAACGATGGTCACTGAAACGCTAGCGATAGGCAAAATAAGCTGTAGCCAGAAGCTGGACTACCTGTATAATTTAACGTTACATTATAATTATCAAAGCTGAACCAAAACATGCTGGCTTTTCGCGCTGCACTCCGTGTATCTTAAACTGCAAACGTGCTAAGACTTATTTCCCGCATTTAAACACGCTAATGTGGAGCCCGTTTGCATAGTGTTGTTAAGACGAGGCGAATTGCTTTGCGGAATGGACAGCAGGTTGAAGCGCTCGCCAGCACTTTGATAAGTGTATGCGTCGGCCGAGCTGACCACGCTGTTTCATGGAGTGTAGCGAGCAAACAGTGAGCCCCACAAGGACCTCCATGACCATTACTTCAGTATTCGTCAGAAGGGCAGATCGCGATCGCTGATCTTGTTGTAAATGTGTATCTAGGGGCCGATAACACTGTTTTTTTAAACTGCAAATTTAAAAAATATTATCATGGAAGAAACTCGCACGAATCATCTGTATACAGTAGGTTGTATTTCCCATTGTACAGCAGGGGTGCAGAATGACTCACCACTCCTCCTCAAATGTTGCAAGCAGGTTGCGATCGGCTGAGCAGCTGGCGATGACGGGGTTCCCGGACAACAATATACGCTTTTGGTCCATTAATACTTATGTACTAGCTAGCGCTCTGACTGTTGATTTAGTGCTATATCTTCCATCGCAATATGGATTACATAGGAGGAAAGTGCCGCAATAGATCCCAGCGACATATGCCGATAGTTGAGGAATGCTCGACTTCCGCACGGGTTTGCTTTAGCTGTACCGGTGCAGGTGCTTCAGTTGCTGTAGCGCAGCGGCTATATCACGGGTCAAATCCTGGGTGTTCTGCATCATTTCTGTCGGCGTTTATGTCTTGTCATTTTGACGACCCATTTCATATCTTGAGATGGGGAAGTTCCTAATCAGCCGGAATTCGCGACAAGTGTTGATATCGTTGAGCCAGATTACTCTTGGTGTGTACTGTACCTATTTAGTTTGAGTCTTGATCCTACATAATGAATGGTGTCAAAATCCTGCAAGGAGATTACGATACGCCCTGAGCCATGACCGGGGCTCGCCGCCTACACAGGAATTGTTCTCACTTGGCAATTCTCGCCTTTAACTCCCACCAGTCTATCCACGATAGTCTTCTGTTGGAAGGGTCTTTAGAGTTCATTCTAGACACTCTTCAAATGCATGTTAAACGATACGCAGTGTGGGTGGTAGCCGTGGCATGGACAACTACAACGGCGGGTGTCGCCGCGAGTAGAAACGCCACGTACCCGACCAAGTCGGGTGTCGGCATCTGGGTCGACCCTGCGACTCCTGAAGATCACCAAATACATACAAGCTCACGCGGTCGGAAATGGGACCTCGTCATGAGCGACGAATTCAACACACCCAACCGAAGCTTCCGACCTGGTGATGATCATCTCTGGACATCAGTCGAGAAACCTGACGGTGTCAACGGTGCAATGGAACTCTACTCGCACAACATGACATCCACCAAATGTGATGACGACGGAACGTGCTACTTCTACATCAAGGCCGTCGACGAAGTGAATGTTATCAACGTCTACAATATGTACACACACCCTCCCGGCTACACAGATGCTTATTTCTTCTATCGCGCGGCGATGGTACAATCGTGGAACAAGTTTTGCTACCAAGGTGGCATGCTTGAAGCGCGTGTGAAACTTCCGGGGCCGTCTCGGAAGCATCGGGTAACCCGGACGTAAGCCTGGGTAAGAATGCCAAAGTAACGACTACCAAGTACTACCCGACGTGGCCCGGTATTTGGATGATGGGAAACCTCGGGCGAGCCATTTTCTCGGCATCGACGAATCGTATGTGGCCGTTCTCATATGATCGATGCGAACCGGACGTGTTTAACCCGGACAACCAACGGATTAGTGCGTGTGATGATAACCCTGGGTATGGTTTGAACCCGAACCAAGGCCGTGGAGCCCCCGAGATCGATATTCTCGAAGGAAGTGCCAGTTTAATATCGTCGTCGGTGCAGCTTGGCCCTGGCATGCCTGACGACTATCGTATGTTTCCTGGTGAATACTACGGCTGCTTCTACACATCAAGTTGTCAGATACTGGGTGCGAATTTTATTGATGTCCCGACGGCGTATTATCAGAAAGAGCGAGGCCACAAGTCGTGGTACCAGGGCCTTCGTTACGCTGCGAACAACAACTGCAAGCCAACTGCAAGTGCTAAACAGAGCTACGCTACGATCGCTGTTTCTGTGAAGGCTGGGATCACAAACAATACGTGCTCAGTGACAACGTGCCCCGGTTCGAATGACGTAAATGGTGATTTGAGCCTGATAGAATCTGGCGGTGCGGGGAACAATCATTGGGGTATTAACTCGAATGGTACGTGCTACCCGCTCATCAATGCGTACACGGCTCGTACTTGTGCGACCCAGACAACACGTTCTCCAAGTGTGCGAGCCCGCGAAACGAAACCACTACTCAAAAGTCTTACGCCATGAGTTCGTTCAACTATCAAATGGACGCCATTTCAGCAAATTGGCCTGTGCACCTCGGTGCTTACCTCGATTTTGTCGTGTATCAAGTTGAGTGGGTGACTGGCAAGAACGGTTACATGCGGTGGATGCTCGATGGCAATCCGCTCTTTGAGATCCCATCGGAATCGATCAACAACGTGCCACAAAACTCGAACAAGACAAACCCGCAGAAAATCATGCTGGAGGAACCGATGTACATAATTCTCAACGTGGCACTCTCGAGTTCATGGGGCGCCACCCCACCGAATCCTGGCAAGGAATGCCGCGGCAATGGAACTGACACCACAGTGAACAAGATCTGCGACTCCTTCCCGATGTACATGAAGGTCGACTACATCCGTCTGTATCAGGACCTGGCCGATGATTTAGAGGCAGATAACTATATGCAGGTTGGCTGCGACCCAGCAAGCCATCCGACCAAGAAGTGGATCGAGGGCCATATTGAAGAGTATGAAGATGATGACAATAAGTGGGAAGAGGTGACTGGTAAGGCGTTCTGTGAGACTAGCGACGACTGCACTATCGGCGGCAAACTTGGTAAAACACGGGTGAAAACAGGCAAGTGCGTGAATCATCGCTGCGAGTGTCCATTCGCTTCTTGGGGCGGACCACGGTGCACGACTGCGATTTCAGGCTCAAGCGCTACCGATTCGGGTACAACGTACGGCCCGCCTTTGGAGGCTTCAATCGCTCTTGCCGCAGTTGCAATTCTGTTGTCAATCCTTTCCGTTTACAAGGGCACCGCAGCTTCGGCGAGAAAGAACAAGGCACTTATGAACGTACAGGCACAGCGAAAACTTTTCGCTGACGAGGAAGCTCTGAGTGAGAGTAGCAGCCCTCAGTTGGCGGATTCACTGAAGAATAGCCGGCAAAAACTAGCGTAAATGTTGCCAATATCTACTACATTCGCACTTTTAAATGACTACACACAATTCCCTCTCGTAACACATGGTTATTGACCAGTCTGGATAACACGAACGAGATTAGAGAAGCTCATGCATGTGTCGGAAGCGCGATATAACGACTTATGGAGGTTCAATGTAGCGTCAAATGTAGGACCCAAGCTATTGAAACAAATTGCTAAGACACCTAAATTCAGCGTGGCTAAACAGACCATGACGCTCGCAACCGCTTCCAGAAGAAGTACTAGTAGTAACAATCAGGCAGCTCGATTATCAGTTGTGTAGCAATGCTCAACTTCACCATATCTTGCCCGGACAAATCGGATGAACACAGTAGGCACATTTGCCTAGAATTCGTCCGACTCAAAATGTGCGTGACACATGAATCTATTGCGCGATGTGGACAGGCTAACCTGGGAACCGCATGCGTCGCATGATCACTAACGCGATTTGATCGTTGCATTGTCCTGGGCAGCTAGTTCAAGCATCAGATGAAGCAAACCAGCAGCAGTTTGAAGCTGTTTACGCTGCGGTGGTGGTAGACAAGCGTGCTTTTGACCAACTGATGCGTGTATGTAGCGCGCGGGTCTTCAGCGTAACCGCTTCGCGTTCATACAATTCATGTCCCAGCGGCACACTTGGATCAATGGAGCTGAACTCGATTGGCTTGTCATATTAAGGATATAAGCGGCTACACAACGTTGAGTATTTCGGTATAGTAAAGCCGCCCCAGTGGAAACTCAGCGTTAAGTGACTTTATTGTGGTGTAATACTTCAGTACATACAGTCCAAGCGGTGTCTCTTCTCAAGCGATGTGTGCTGTTCGCGATCGGCTCTTGGCACACCGTAAGCAAGCAGCTGGGGATCCGCTATGGGAAAAGTTGTCCATGCGCGGCTGTCCCGAGGTTTATGGCCCAAAACTTCCTGCAACACGGCAATTAGTTTCACACTCGGTCCCGAAGAACACACCTGTCGGTATTATAAATACTAGCTTGACCCAAAAACAGTTTTCGAAAACCAATTATTTACAGTATGCGATTGGTTCCTTGGTATGAGTCATGAAAATTACACCTGACACAAAGTAATCATATTATATACAGATCTTTTTATATACAGTATGGCATTGTAATGAGGACCGCCTATCCTATTCGAAGATGGGCAAGTACCAACTTGACTGACAAACAAGCGACTTGCACTTGCACAAACACTTCAAGTCAGATCGATCAGAGCTCTGTATTTGCTCTGAGTTGATGGTTAACCCTTTCACCGTAAACGAGTGGCGCGAAAGGAGCATGAAAAATGATTGTTGTCAACATCTGGAGCGTCTTAGCTTCGGGGCATCCATTTCCATATTGATACCGATACGGATTGAATCGTCACTCGGCAAATAGCCGCCTCACGTTTACGCTCGATCCCCTTTGGAAGCTGCCAAACCATTCATACGGAATTATCGTACTCAGACATCACGATGCAGCTTCTACAATACACTGTGGCCATTCTAGCAGTGACGTGGGCTGCTACGACGGGAGTCGTTACCGCGAAGAATAGCACCACGTCCGACACGACATACCCAACCAAGTCGGGTATCAGCATCTGGGTGGACCCGGCGACTCCGGATGACCACCAAACGTACATCAGTTCACGGGGCAGAAAATGGGACCTCGTCATGAGCGACGAATTCAACACACCCAACCGAAGCTTCCGACCTGGTGATGATCATATTTGGACTTCGCTTGAAAAGCCCGACGGTGTCAATGGCGCCTTGGAACTCTACTCGCACAATATGACATCCACCAAATGTGATGACGACGGAACGTGCTACTTCTACATCAAGGCCGTCGACGAGTTAAACGTCATTCACGTTTACAATATGTACACACACCCTCCTGGTTTTGTGGACGCCTATTTCTTCTATCGTGCGGCGATGGTACAATCGTGGAACAAGTTTTGCTACCAAGGTGGCATGCTTGAAGTGCGGGTGCAGCTCCCCGGAGCCGTTTCCGCAACAT
This sequence comes from Phytophthora kernoviae, assembly GCA_008080845.1. Classification (NCBI taxonomy): domain Eukaryota; phylum Oomycota; class Peronosporomycetes; order Peronosporales; family Peronosporaceae; genus Phytophthora; species Phytophthora kernoviae. The sequence goes on along the minus strand of VKKV01000075.1, from coordinate 68,481 downwards.
CGGGCAACCCGGACCTGGCAGCGGGCCCAAGTGGGAAGGTGAAGACTACCAAGTACTACCCGACGTGGCCCGGTATCTGGATGATGGGAAACCTCGGGCGAGCCATTTTCTCGGCATCGACGAACCGCATGTGGCCGTTCTCATATGATCGATGCGAACCGGATGTGTTTAACCCGGACAACCAACGGATTAGTGCGTGTAACGATAACCCTGGGTATGGTTTGAACCCGAACCAAGGCCGTGGAGCACCAGAGATTGACGTGCTGGAAGGCAGTGGAAGTCTGATTTCGTCGTCACTACAGATTGGCCCTGGTATGCCTGACGACTACCGGACGTTTCCTGGCGAATACTACGGCTGCTTCTACACAGCTAGCTGTCAGGTAAAGGGCGCAAACTTTATTGAAGTCCCAACGGCGTACTACCAAAGGAACGAGGCCACAAGTCGTGGTACCAAGGTCTTCGCTATGCTGCCAACAACAATTGCGCGCCAACTGCAGATGCTAAACAGGACTACGACACGATCGCCGCCTCGGTGAAGGCAGGAATCACAGAGAACACATGCTCAGTTGATACGTGTCCAGCATCAACTGATGTGAATGGTGACTTGGATACGTTCGGAAGCTCTGGTAATGATCATTGGGGCATCAACAGGAACGGCACCTGCTACCCGCTCATTAACTCGTACAGTGGCGCCTACCTATGCGATCCTGACAACACCTTCTCCAAGTGTGCTATGCCTCGAAATGAATCCACGACCCCGAAATCGAACGCCATGAGCTCTTTCAACTATCAGATGGACGCTATCTCTGCAAATTGGCCCGTTCATCTTGCAGCATACACTGAATATGTTGTCTATCAGCTTGAGTGGGTGACCGGTTCGAACGGCTACGCGCGGTGGATGCTCAACGGTGCCCCGCTTTCGAAGTGCCATCCAAATCGATTATCGACGTGCCGCAAAACTCGAACAAAACGAATCCTCGGAAAGTCATGCTGGAGGAACCGATGTACCTCATTTTCAACGTGGCGCTATCAAGTTCGTGGGGCGCCACTCCTCCAAATGCTGGCAAGGAATGCCGTGGCAACGGTACTGACGCGACAGTGAACAAGATCTGCGACGCCTTCCCAATGTACATGAAGATCGACCACATCCGTCTGTACCAAGATCTGGCCGATGATTTAGAGGCAGATAACTACATGCAACTGGGGTGCGATCCTAAGAGTCATCCAACCAAGAAGTGGATTGATGGTCACATTGACGAGTACCAGGATGACGATAATCAGCATAAAGAGGTTGCTGGCAGGGCGTTCTGCACAAAGAACGATGACTGCACGATCGGCGGCAATCTAGGCAAGACAGCTCTGAAAACCGGCAAGTGTGTGAAGTCGCGCTGCCAATGCACATATTCATCATCATGGGGCGGCCCACGATGTACGACGGCCATTTCAAGCGTCTCCTCCACCACTACGAGTTATATCTCCACCAATTCCTATGGCCCTCCTATGGGTCTGTCGATCGCCATCGCTGGAGTGATCGTGCTGCTGTCGTTTTTGTCGGTGATGTACTCCATCATGAAAGAGAACAAAGTAGCAGCAGCGTTGAAGAAGAACGTGAAACCTTCCGCGGATATGGCTTTGTATAGCAACAGTCGCGATGATAGCCACCTGGGGCAGGTCAAGCACGCCGCGGAGGCACAGCAACACGGCCATGGAAATGGTAACGACATGCACCATCGTCCAAGGGACAACTACAGTCAGAATTTTGTTTAACGATCGAAATGAAAATGAATCAGGTTTAATTGAATCATGTGTGCTTCATCACTATTGTCTACGGGGTTCGATTAGTAAAGGTGACTGCACTGCATCACTTGTTGTACTGCTGATTTGGACTCGCAATTGCTCGCCCGCCCGGATATCTGTTAGCGAGTTCTCGTGACGAGCCGCGAGTCTTTCATCACGGAAGAAATTGACGGCGCGAACGGAATCCTTCAACCAAAAATCGACCCATTGCCGACTTATTTGCAAACGATGCGATCTTACTTGTGCTTGAGTCAGCATGCAATAGACCTCGTGACGAACGAACTTCACTCGGCGGCACGAATGGAGCCATCGCAACGCTTATACCCCTTCAAGCATCTAAAAACGTGAACAAACGATTCGCGGCGATGAATATCCCCTCCCAAACTCCATTTAGCACTCTACCTACGCAGGTAGCAAGCAGTCAGGGCATTTTGCAGGCCAGGGAAGTCGGCCTCTGCTGTGTCGACAGCGGGGGAGACTGGCGCGCAAGCCGTTTGGGTCCACAGCCATACAGTCTCAGGTTTTCCGGGCTGTGTAGATATCTATCGCGATTTGCATCGTGCGATTGTTTTTGAGGCAAGACTGCGACTTTGAAGATGTGCGTGAAAAAACCCGGCTTATAGTAAACTCGTCTAGCGCACTTCTTCCGTACTAAGCGGAGCTACACGTACTTGATCAATAACAAACATTCGTCGCCTGTGTTGATCTGGCATTGCTGCGTGTTCGTTCTGTCATATCACTTTACGTCGAACCTACATCCAGAACGGGGTCGGAGTCCGACTCGGATTGAGGCTATGGCAGATTGCGATTGACTGTCTTGCACATAATCAAAGCTGCACGCCATACATTACTGCCTGCAGCCCTGCTCATCACAAACTTGTGGTTCCCAGCGCTTCGAAAGTCTCGGCTGTTCCACATTCTAGCCGTCTGTCCATGTCTTGAAGATGGGGAGGCATTAAAACATTGTTGAGGCGGGTCTTGATCCAAGGTTCGCTATTGACGAAACGGAGTATGACGTCCGCGTAAGTTCGGCTTGTCGTTGCTTACACCCACTTGGTCTCGCCTCAGCTGCGGCTTTGCTGGGTATCCCCAGCGCACTGTCCAATTTGCTTAACCCTTTCACTGTGAGAATTGTCGCGTGCAGTTTGATCGACTTGCAGTAATGCAACTCCAGCATTACGCAGTGTTGCTTTTGTCAGTAGCTTGGGCTGCTACGACGGGAGTCGTTACCGCGAAGAATAGCACCACGTCCGACACGACATACCCAACCAAGTCGGGTATCAGCATCTGGGTGGACCCGGCGACTCCGGATGACCACCAAACGTACATCAGTTCACGGGGCAGAAAATGGGACCTCGTCATGAGCGACGAATTCAACACACCCAACCGAAGCTTCCGACCTGGTGATGATCATATTTGGACTTCGCTTGAAAAGCCCGACGGTGTCAATGGCGCCTTGGAACTCTACTCGCACAATATGACATCCACCAAATGTGATGACGACGGAACGTGCTACTTCTACATCAAGGCCGTCGACGAAGTGAACGTCATTCACGTTTACAATATGTACACACACCCTCCTGGCTATGTGGACGCCTATTTCTTCTATCGTGCGGCGATGGTACAATCGTGGAACAAGTTTTGCTACCAAGGTGGCATGCTTGAAGTGCGGGCTCAACTCCCGGAGCCGTTTCCGCAACATCGGGCAACCCGGACCTGGCAGCGGGCCCAAGTGGGAAGGTGAAGACTACCAAGTACTACCCGACGTGGCCCGGTATCTGGATGATGGGAAACCTCGGGCGAGCCATTTTCTCGGCATCGACGAACCGCATGTGGCCGTTCTCATATGATCGATGCGAACCGGATGTGTTTAACCCGGACAACCAACGGATTAGTGCGTGTGATGATAACCCTGGGTATGGTTTGAACCCGAACCAAGGCCGTGGAGCACCAGAGATTGACGTGCTCGAAGGTGGCGGCCTCGCGGTCTCTTCGTCTCTGCAAATTGCTCCCGGAATGCCTGACGCCTATCGTCTTTTTCCGGTAGATACGTCGACTGGTGACAGCTTCTACTGCGTTTACGGCTACTCGTGCACAACACCTGGCGCTAACTACATCGACGTCCCGACTGCGTTCTATCAGAAAGAGCGAGGCCACAAGTCGTGGTACCAGGGTCTTCGCTACGCGTCGAATAACTTTGCCAGCAGAATGCCGACGAGAAACAAGACTACGACACTGTGGCGGCTTCTCTTAAGGATGGAATCACGGAGAACTCGTGCACTATCGATACATGTCCAGCATCCGGAGATGTAAATGCTGATATTAGCTTGATTGAAGGCACGAGCGGGAGTCACTGGGGAATCAACACCAATGGCACGTGCTACCCTCTGATCAATTCGTACATGGGCGCCTACCTGTGCGACCCTGACAACACTAACTCGAAGTGTGCAAGCCCTCGCAATGAATCCACAACTCCCAAATCGAACGCCATGAGCTCTTTCAACTACCAAATGGATGCCATCTCGTCCAATTGGCCGGTTCATCTCGGTGCCTACACTGACTACGTGGAATATCAATTGGAGTGGGTTACCGGCAAGAATGGCTACGTGCAATGGCTGCTTCAGGGTAGTCCTCTGTTCGAGGTCACAACTGACGCGTTCTCAAATGTGCCACAAGACAAGGGCAAAACGAACCCGCAGAAGGTGATGCTGGAAGAGCCCATGTCGCTCATTCTTAACGTGGCTCTCTCGAGTTCTTGGGGCGCTACACCCCCAAATGCTGGGAAAGAATGTCGTGGCGATGGCGCTGATGAAGAAACAAACAAGATCTGCGACGCGTTCCCAATGTACTTGAAGATGGATTACATGCGACTATACCAAGATTTAGGTGACGATCTCGACGCTGACAACTACATGCAAGTTGGGTGCGATCCGGCAAGCCACCCGACTAAAGAATGGATCGAAGGACACATCGACGAGTACGAAGATGATGACAACCAATACAAAGAGGTTTCGGGCAAGGCGTTCTGCACAAGCGACGATGACTGCACGATTGGTGGTAATCTAGGCAAAACGGCTTTGAAGACGGGCAAGTGCGTGAAATCTCGTTGTCAGTGTACATACTCGTCATCATGGGGTGGACCGCGATGCACGACTGCCATTTCAAGCTCTTCAAGTTCCAGCAAAAGCACCCTCTCGAAAAATTCGTACGGTCCTCCCATGAATCTGTCGATTGGCATTGCGAGCACGGTGGTGCTGTTGTCGTTCATTTCTATATACATGTCGATTTTCATTGTGGTGAAACCAAAGTCGGTGACGGAGGAGAAAAAGCAGATACCAGCCATCGACAGGAACAGCAACGATGCCCAACTGCACCAGGCCAAGCCATACAACCCCTCAATGACCCAACTCAGCTACGGCCGAGAGACAACTACAGTCAGAACTTTGTCTAATTCTCTGCATACATAGAATTTGTTCACATGCACATGCACCTCAGCTGTAGTGCTCGCATTGCGTGATCGATGTGAATAATGCATTGCTTATAAGTAAATATTAACGGCATTTACACGAAATTCTGGTGGTTGTCCTTGGAGATTGCCGTCAGTTGTGAGTCTCGACTGATCGTGCTCTCAGTCGGCACTGCATCAACAGCATCGATCTTCCGTTGCATATTGGCGTTCATAATCGCCTTGGTTTTTCTCGACGCTGCAATCGTAGCCATGTACACCGAGAAGATTGACAAAATACCAGCCACCGCAGCAAGGGTAATCGAAGCCTCTATAGGTGGACCGTACGTCGTGCTCATCAACCCTGCAGTAGTGCATCGTGGGCCACCCCATGAATCATACATGCACTCACAGCGTTGTTTCACGCACTTTCCGTCTTCAACGCAGTATCACCCTGACGGCCACCGATAGTACAATCATCGCTCGTCCTGCAAAAGCCCTTGCCCGAAACCTCTTCCCATTTGTTGTCATCATCTTCGTACTCGTCGATGTGTCCTTCGATCCATTTCTTACTCGGGTGGCTTGCCGGGTCGCACCCAACTTGCATGTAGTTGTCAGCGTCGAGGTCGTCACCCAGATCCTGGTAGAGTCGGATGTAGTCGACTTTCATGTACATTGGGAAGGAGTCGCAGATTTTGTTGACAGCCTCGTCCTTGCCATCACCACGACATTCGTTTCCTGGATTAGGAGGTCTGGCGCCCCACGAACTCGACAGAGCTACATTGAAGATAACGTACAAGGGCTCTTCGATCATCAGCTTCTTGGGGTTCATGTTGTTGGAATTCTGCGGCACGTTCTCAAACGAATCTGAAGTGACCTCGAAAAGCGGGCTCCCGTGCAGCATCCAACGCACGTAGCCGTTCTTGCCGGTTATCCATTCCACCTGATAGTCGAGAAAGCCCGTGTAAGCGCCAAAATGGATCGGCCAATTCGATGAGATAGCGTCCATCTGGTAGTTGAACGGGCTCATGGCATTCGACTTAGGCGTGCTGGAGTTACGAGGACTCGCACACTTGGAAAAGGTGTTGTCGGGGTCACACAGGTATGACCCCATGTATGAGTTCATAAGTGGATAACACGTGCCGTTCGAGTTGATACCCCAGTGGTCCTTCCCAACGCCATCGATAAAACTCAAGTCGGCATTGACATCGCCAGAAGCAGGGCAAGTGTCTACACCGCACGCATTCTCGGTGATTCCAGCCTTAACGGACGCAGATACTGCGGCATACGTCTGCTTTGCTGCTGCGTCCTGTTTGCAGTAGTTGTTCGACCCATAGCGGAGACCCTGGTACCAAGACTTGTGGCCACGCTCTTTCTCGTAGTACGCAGTCGGAACGTCAATGAAATTGGCGCCGGGGGTCACGCAGTTGTAGCCGTACACGCAGTAGCTGAAGTCGCCGGTCGACGTATTCACCGGGAACAGTCGAAAGTCATCGGGCATACCAGGAGCGATCTGCAGAGAAGACGAAATAGCCAGTCCGCCACCTTCCAGCACGTCGATCTCCGGTGCACCGCGACCTTGATTCGGGTTCAAACCGTAGCCGGGGTTGTCGTCGCAGGCACTGATGCGTTGAAAGCTCGGCGTGAAAATATCAGGCTCGCACTTGTTGTAGGAAAACGGCCACATGCGGTTGGTAGATGCCGAGAAAATAGCTCGGCCGAGGTTGCCAAGCATCCAAATGCCGGGCCACGTCGGGTAGTACGCAGACGTAGCCACTTTACCCGACGGACCGAGAGCCAAGTCCGGGTTGCCGGATTTGTTTGTAACAGCCCCGGAAGTTGGGCACGCACTTCAAGCATACCGCCTTGGTAGCAAAACTTGTTCCAGGACTGAACCATTGCACCCCGGTAGAAAAAGTGGACATCCTGAAAACTCGGAGGGTGCGTGTACATGTTGTAGACGTGGATGGTGTTGACCTCGTCGACGGTCTTGATGAAGAAGTAACAGGTCCCGTCGTCGTCGCACTTGGTGGACGTCATATTGTGCGAGTAGAGCTCCAGCGCTCCGTTGACACCGTCGGGTTTCTCGAGACGTCCACATGTGATCGTCACCTGCTCGGAAGCTGCGGTTGACCACGTTGAACTCGTCGCTCATGACGAGGTCCCATTTCCGTCCACGCGAGCTGTTGTATGAGTATCTGTCCTTGGGGGTGTCTGGGTCCACCCAGGTCCGGATGCCCGACTTTGTCGGGTATGTTGTACCATTCTTCCCTGCTACAAGGGTGGTCAAAACCGTCCACCACAACGCTAGAGTCCAAACTGCATACTGCGTGAGCTGCATTTCCGATCTGAGCAGTAGTACAATGAGACTGCTGTTGGGATCGACTGAGCTCTAGATGGCAGATTGTGGAATGAGAAGTTGTTTGTGGGACGGATTTGCTGACGTCGTCAGAGAGTCCTTCCAACGTCAAACGCGACATTTGGTGCAACAAGGCAGGGACTTTAAACGAATGCTCAATTGTCTATTCAAGCTGTTTGTGCTTTACGGCGACTGCAACGGCGCTGACTGTCAACAACATAAGGTCCCGTTTTCCGCATCCCGAGCCCATCTGGCGACGAACAAACTTTGGCTTCTCTACCTTCGAGACGAAGGAATCGAGGTGCTTACCCAGTGAAAACTCCCACACGTTTGGTGCGTACGGCTGGATTTTTAGCTGGCCGAGGCTCTGATCAGTTGGCGCTTGCCGATCATTTGGAAATTCCCAAAACGAACTTCGACGAACAGCAGAAGTCGAGCACACGAACACAGGACAGGCTATAAACGTACCAAAGACCTCTGTGCTAAAAGCCCAGCCGCGAGAACTGGCGACATCTTGTCGTGGCAAATGGCGCGACTCCGGTCTTCTATGTAGAAACATAAACGCAGCAAACTCTTGGCGCAGGCCCTCCTTTTTTGTCAACGTTTCATCCACCAGCACTACATTTTGTCTTCTATTCTGTAGAGCCAACGCGTTGAGTTCTGTACCCAGAGTTCCCCAAGCCGCAATGCCAGCGGAAAATCAGATGCCATTTTCGCTGCAGATGCGGCAAGGGATGCGTTTTAATCTCTTCAGCTTCTTTAGATGATTAAAACTGTCGTCCGACGTAACAGCAGAACTGAGCCATTTTTTTTCGCACCAGGACGGAATTGACAACTATGGGTGCGAAAATCCGTCGACCACCTCGATAGCAGTGTCCACAAATATCCATGCAACGTGCGCAGTGATGGCGGCGGTGTCGAGGGTCCCTACTGGGTTTTATCCCGATAGTTCGTTTGTTTACCCCACTGACAGTGTCAGCGGGTCATTGATTTGCTTAATCGACCAACAGATGGATTTACAGCAGCACTCGGCTGCCCAGTGGGCAACTTCGTTTCGTACGCACGCGAGTGCACGTAGAGAACCTAGATACGAAAATGAAGCAAGTGAAACTTAAACAACTCTGCCAAGCGCTGATCAGGCTATACGCTTTAAAAAATGAGGGAGATACAAACCCCTATCCTGATGAAGAGCGGCTGAGTTGCGTTCAATTTATCGTCGGCCTTCCCTTCCAGCATGGCTAACTGCTCCCTGCTCAAGCGATCGTGTACTACCCCACTGCTGTAATCACCTATAATACTACAACCCAAACTTGAGACACCCACTCTCCTTGTGGTGGTCCCCACATCCGACACTGCAGTATCTAGAGCCACAGCGTCGACAAGCGTACGTGGCGAAGAAGCCACAGACACAGCAAAATCTCCTGGCTGGGAGCTTCGGGGGCTCTGCCGCCACCGTCAAATAATTGGGTACTGCGGCGTTCTCCCCGTTACCCATTTCTTCAAACACTAAATGGGCCAAACTCTTGACCTTCCACTTCCTCCTGCTTGGAGCTGCTGCGATTCTCGGTCGTTTGCGTCGGTTCTGCTCTCTCCCAGCAGCTGAAACTGCTCAGAATCTTCTTCATCCACGTACGCGTCGTCCCCTGCCGCTCCATCGCCGTCATCGGCATCTTCTCCGAAATTATCGGCCTCTAAAGCGTCAAACGGGCGTTGCGGACTTCCACGCGTGTCTCGTCGTCCACGCGGCGCATGGCGGCACTCAACCTGTGCGTACGGCCGGAGAGACGCTTCTTGGTGGCATGCTGGCGGCCGGTAGCTGCAGATGACCGCGCTGTCGTCGCCAGGATTGTCTCGTTCCAGCGCTTCTTGCCATCATACGCCTTTCCCATTTCGATTGGTCAATGTGATCAAAATGGGTAACAAACTGTTTTAGGTACATCAATCATTTGGTTCTCAATCTTTGGGAGGCGTAAGGTACATGACCCATTTGGGTATTATTGCCTTGTGGCAGCGCTGTTGCACTCAAAGCTACTGAAGAATTGCAAATGTGTTTTGTACTTTGTTTAATGCAGTGGCCAGACAGCGTCGCCTCTAATGACTGCCGATTTGGAGGTGACAAGCGACTTGGCAGTCATGAGCACGTCCTCCGTCTCCAGTGCATGATACGGATCAGGACATTCGCCATCTTCCCAGTCGGCCAGCGAGCGCGCCGACAAGCTCACCACAAAGCGGTCCAGAAATGCTTGGTCATTGGCTGCACGTAGGTCCATTAATGTGGCAGGTCCTTGGTCGAGCATAAAGACACGGACTTCCGTGTCACCTTCAACACCACTACGCATAGCAGCACAAACGTCAGTGTGTCAGTCATGATAAGGCATTAAAAGATAGCTATGCGCTCCTTACCGCCGAACTCCATATACGTCGCATTCAACCGATGCCAAATGGCGTCCATCTTGATGAAAGCTATCAAGCCACATGCCAAACCCAGTATCAGTTATACTCAACGTTGATTTGGTGTTGCGTGCACCGACTTACCAAAGTAAAACAACTCAAAGAACGCAGCCGGTTCCTCAAACAGTGTCCAGAACTCTGCTTTCATCGAAGAGTAGCGGCCGTCTCCAAGCTGCAACAGGCCTGCCAATAAACACGTCAGGTTGATCCCTGCCACGCACACGGGGTACCACCTCTTCTTGTGCTTTCCGCCCTTCGTGTCGGGCATCTGCGCCTTGTGGATCACTCTCATCTCAGTTGGATGTGCCTCGAAAGCATAGAGCAGGCACTTGAGTGCCAGCACTCCACCTCCTCGGAAGTCCGTCTCCGGACTGGCGTTCTGGAATCCCAGAGCGACCCAGTCCACTTGAGCTCTCTCGAACACTTGTGCATCCTCTCGACCTCCAACTGCCCTCCACAGTCTCTCCAACGACGCTTCAAACCACTCGTCCCCTGCAATCACCTTGTGGGTCAAATCCTTTTGCAACTCCGTCAGTTCTCTCACAGCTTGAGGTGAGGGTAGCGCCGTCCCCTCCACAGCTGAATTGGACCTGGAGCGTCGCCCTTTCCAGGACGCTTTGACCATTTGAAATTTACTTGAAGCTGCGATTAATAAATCCTCCGCTGTTGGTTCTCTCTTCTGGGAGAAACTAATTGCAGCGGGGGTAGCTGGCACTCGTAGTCTTCGCAGGGTGCGTCCAAGTCTTGAGCCGGGCAACACATGTTCATGATCTCTATCCTCTTGATCTAATTGTGTGTCATCTTCAAGGTCTACACATAAAGTGCCACACATTTCGCATTCTGCTAATTCTGGATGGTTCAAAAGGTGCAAACGCGACAATTCCAAGCTTCTGGGGCGACCAAATCACAATTTAGTTGTAAGGGGACTGGGGGAGCCAAAGATGACTGGAATTGGGACGACATTTCGGCGTCGGACGCTGCCAAAAGCTCCTGCTGGATGTCGAGAGGCAGCTCAGCGAAGACATTCGGGTCGATAGAGGGCGGAGAACGACGACCCGAGAGCGTAGAGGAATGGTCGTCATCACCGTCCCTATGGTCCATGGCAAGTCTTGAAGTGATATCATGAATCTAAAGAATCTCATTCATTGGTTGATACTATTTTGGACGAATGAGATGCTTGTCTTACCAACGATGTTTTAGACGAATGAGATACATTGCTTGGAAAGATGGCTACGTTGAAGTTGAAGTTGCCTTGACCTTGGTTAAGGCATTATTGCTGTGTGGGACTTGTTGTTGTTTTCTTTGCATCAACTTTTATGGTTAAAGCTTTGAACGAACGGACTAATTGTGAGGTTGCTGGAGTCTGCTGCGGCTCCCATGCTCTAGATGAAGCAACATGTGAATTTCCTCAGCCCACATAACCAGCAACTCGATGGTACGACGTCCCATTGCACCAATGGAGCCGTTATGCCATGCCGTTGCGTCTCTAAAACCTGCATAACCAAGTTGACATACTCGTTATTGGGCTTACAGACGATAAGAGACCACGCAGTCAAGCACGAACGGCTCGAGTACATGTACCGGCATATCCACCTAATCTATGATGCTAACAAAACAGTCTTGCATTGTTGTGACTCATTGATACAGCGCTCGCTCATTCTCCTTCATTATCAGTACGCTCATATGCTGGCAATTCAAACTCCTTCCAGCAGATCGATCTCAGGTGCACCACGACCTTGGTTCGCGTTCATACCGTAGCCTGGATCATCATCGCAAGCACTGATGCGTTGGTTGATTGGGTCAAAGATCTCTGGCTCACACTTGTCGTAGGAGAATGGCCACATGCGATTTGTTGACCCCGAGAAAATGGCTCGTCCTAAGTTCCCCATCATCCAGATACCGGGCCACGTGGGGTAGTAAGTAGTGTCCGTCACTTGTTTAGACTTACCTAGCGCTAGGTCGGGGTTTCCTGATGCCTTTGACACTATTCCAGGAGGTCGCTGTAGTGTAGAATGCATGTGAGATTAACTTGCCGAATTGCGTACCAGGTCATTTGAGACATCGTGGTCATAACGCGCGGATTGAGTATGTGTTTGATATCCCCTTACCGTTCGAGCTCTGACATCTCACCGAGCGCATACGAAGGGAGACAAAATACTGGCGCGCGAAAATGAAGCAGCGCGAAACTCAAGCAATTCCACCGTGTATGCCAAACAAGCGACCATATTGGCTACCTGTACTGTGTCTTCACTGAAGAAACGAAAGAGACGAACTCTCTTTCCTACTGACGCAGAGTGAGACTCCACGCGGTGGCTCCAAGGTCTCCAGCTTGGCTCTCTCCGTACCGGTACCACGCGTGGTATGATAATGCTGCGGGATTCGACCTTGAGCGTGGCCTCTTCCAGCTTTGACCATCTGAAATTTAGATCGGCGTCGGACGCTAATAAAAGCTCCTGCTGGATGTCCAGAGGTAGCTCAGCAAAGACTTCCAGGTTAATAGAGGGCGGAGACCCTAGAGCGCAGACAGCTCATCGCCATTTATGGCAAGAAGACGGAAACAGTCATATCCGACAGGAAGTCACACCATCCGTCGAAACTACAGTCCATTTTCAGACGCCACGATAATGGGAGTCCCACTAGATATGTTAACCGGAAGGCGAGGCTGATGTCCTTTGCGCTCTTTGTCCTGTAAATTTTCACCATCTACGGTACCAGAGACGCCGCCAGCAGCAACGATCCCATCAGCCCCAGGATTTGGAACGCAAGGACAGACAAACGTCAACGTTACCACGAAACAGCGATGATTCAAACTGTGTCGGCGCAGTTAGTGATTATCTGCTACCATCAGCACTTGGAAAACGCTGCCAACAGCCAAACGCAGCAACGACCACGCACAATAATCATCATGGCTGCTGCTGAAGAGGCCTTGTCCAGCTCGTCGTCTGTCGAATACATTAGCCATCCGTCTCAAAATATTGTGCGGAGACTCGTAGACTGCGAGTCGTGGTAGTACCGGCACTCAATTCAAACGGCTTCAATACTAATGGCATTTGCAGCGAATAGTTTAGCCAAGGCGTCAGCTTCAATTGATTTGGGCATGGCAAATGGCTACTTTTTGGCTAGTCGTGGATTCGTTGACGCCGCAGTTGTCTTGCCCTTGTTTGGGGACTTGCCCCGTGTAGGACTTGCTGTATTCTTTGCATCAGCTTTTGTGACTGAAGTTTTGGACGGACTCGCTGCTCGACTTGTGGACTTTGTGGGACTGCTGGCTGTAGCCGATGGTGTTGGTGTTTTCTGAGGTTTGCGGCTCTCCTGCTCTAGATGAATCAACATGTGGACTTCCTCGGCCCACATAGCCAGCAACTCGTTGGTATGACGTGTGGTCTCGTCCCACTGCACCACTGGGGCCACTTTGCGACGCCGTTGCTGCTCTAGAACCTGGAGAATCAAGTTGACACGCTCGGCAGGGAAAGTTGCAGGACCCACAGACTGCAAGATACCGCCCAGACCTTGCAATGCTGAGGCTACCGTCGGTATGTTTTTAACAGTCTTGGCAGTCTCCGTGGGCAAAGGCTTCTGTTGATATGAACTTGATCCAGGCTTCGCTGCTGTTGCAATTACCACCGGAGTCTTAAGGTTCGAAGGTGAAGCCGCGGCGACGGGTTTCTTAGCGCTGGATGTGGAACGTGTGGGGCTCGCAGCTCGATCTTTGGCCCCATTTGTTGCAGCTGGTCGACTGACCGGCTTGGCGGAAGACGTTGACGATGACTTACCAGGAGACACTTTCCCCGAGATGGCTGCGCTGCTGGGGTAGCTTTCCACGTGCGCTGCTGTTGGGTGCAGGAGATTTTACCGAAGCAGGAGTCTTTGATCGTGTTGGAGAAGAGGGAGTGGGGCTACTGCAATGGCCACTCGTGCAGCCACAATCACTGGAGCAAGGGCAGATGTGGTGTTGAGAGTGGATTGCTCGGCATTTCCAACGACCTCAAGATTTAGCACGCTATCGATGGTCAGCTCCACAGAGGTGAGCAAGTTGACATCTCGCCGCGAAAACGGCCAGTTGAACATGACGAAGCCCCGTTTTCCCTCGGACACCATCAAAGTATCTACACGCTTCTTCAATGCCGTCGCATAACTCCCCAACGTTAGTGGCCGAGACTCTATTGGGGCAACCGTTGCGCTGGTCTGAGCCGCTGCAGCATTGTCGCTGCTCCCACCTGTTCCTTGGCCCCCAGTCTGTTGCATCTGCTCAAGCAATTGTTGTTGGTTTCTCTGCTCCTCTTCTCGGACCACTCGTGCTTGATTCTCTTCGTCTTGCTGAATTTGTGTGAGAGTACTCCTCACATCCACAGGAAAATATCGGAGTTTCTCGCACATTATCCGTGCACACTCGGCAGCGTCACCTGATGTAGCACCTTCCACAAGGAGAATACCACGAATCACTTCATCCAGGTCGGAGGAATCATTGCCATATCGCTGCACAACTCGTGGTTGAGCGATATTAAGTTCCACGCTCTCCGGCTCTGTGGTATCCCGTTGGTTGCCCGAGCCACGTGAGGAACGCAGCAAATGTGATTCAGGCTCGAATGCCCCAACATTCGGGGCGAGAACTTGGTACAGTATACTAAGAGCCCCTTTGCTCAATGTTTGCTTGGGCGACTTCGTATCCTTCACCACAGCATCACGCAGCATACCAACAAGGGTGGCAATAGTTTGACGCAGTGTAACGGACTGAGCACGGAAGAAGGAGCCGTCCGCACCCCCTCCAGCCTGCTGCAGTTTTTGCATTCGCGTCTTGCAGACACGTAATTGTCGCTTGTAACAGTATGCATCCTTGAGGGCATCCCCGCGTTCCTGTTTAAGCTGGGAAATCTGAACTTCCAGCTCCTTATGCTTCTGAGACGCTGTTTCTAAGTCGTCATGTGCTTGTTTGAGCCTACACTGCAGTTCGTTGTTGTCCTCCATTTGCTTCTGCAGTGTATTTCGCATGAGCTGCTCGAAGTGGCAATCGTGTGCGCTCATAGAGACAAAAATGTCTTGCGTCGACTCACTTTCGGCTTTCATGCGAGTGGCGTCTGTCAGCAATGCATCATGTCGTTTACGCAGGTTCGTAAAGCCTTCGACAAAGAAGTCCAATTGTGCGCGGGAATGCAGCATTTCGGCATGCATTTCCTCGTGCTGCTTTTGCAGGATATTCGCCTGGCGAACGAGGAAGGCTCTCGCTTTCTGCTCCTTAGCACGCAAAACTGTTAGCTCGACCAGAAACTGCTTCAGCTTCTCGAAGCTTGGCGATCCCGTATGCACAAGTCGCTCCGCCTTTTTAAACGAGGCTTCCAACACCTCCAACTCATCCAGTTGCTGTCTAATCTCGTCATCAAGATGATGGTCCTTTACGCCATCGTCCCCACCATTCTTTGACCGTTGGTTGCTGGAAGCAGGACGATTTTCCGACGACGAGGCAATCACTGGGAGGAAGGTGTTGTTGAATTTCGGCTTCTTGCTGGCGAGGATACCGCGATCATGCTGCTGCAAGTTGGCAGATCGCAGCCACGTCAGAAATACGCCAAGTGATGTGTCTTGGTCCAAGCATACAAGTCCCGTTAGCACCCGCTCGATGTCACCACGGTCTTCACAGCCTCGAAGATCCACTCGCAACGTTTCGGCCAGCAGACGTAGCTGCGCTGGAGGTAGAGTCTGTACAGACTCCTGCACGAACGGCTTGAGTCCTAGCATACCCACCCACCCACAAGAGAGGTCGACTGAACAACGGACAAGTCGACGATGCTAGCTAGCGAAACGGTCTTGCATTATTTTGACTCATTGTTACAGGCACTCAGGTTTATCTTCTTTAAGTCATTTGGCGCTCATAGCTGCTGTCAATTCGAGTGGCAAGGCTCTTCTCCATCATAGCTGCCTTGGTGACTGCTGCATTCCGTCTGAATGCAGACTTCATGCCTCTCCAGACCGACACGGATGTGAGGAATACCATCGCCCCGGCGAGTCCGAATGCGAGGCTGACAGGTGGGCCGTAGATTCGAGTGGATGCCTTTGACGATGTGGACTCTGCCTGAGCCATCGTGCAGCGAGGACCACCCCACGATTCCGGATATGAGCAGGAACAGCGTGACTCGACACATTTTCCCGTCACTAGGTCCGTCTTACCGAAGATTCCGCCGAGAGTGCAGTCGTTGTTCGTCTTGCAAAATGCCTTACCCACGACGTCCACAACGAGGTTGTCGTTGTCCTGGTAGTCGTCGATGTGACCTGCAATCCATTCCTTGGTCGGATGGCTCTTCGGATCACAGCCAACCTGCATGTAGTTGTCTGCATCGAGGTCGTCTCCCTGGTCCTGGTACAGTCGAATGTAGTCGATTTTCATGAACATCGGGAAGTCGTCGCAGATCTTGTTCACAGTCGCGTCGGAGCCATCACCGCGACATGCACTACCAGGGTTCGGTGGCTTCGTTCCCCACGAACTCGAGAGTGCCACGTTAAAAATGATTGACATAGGCTCCGCGAGCATAACCTTCTCGGGATTGCTGTTGTTGGCATTTTGCGGGACGTTCGAGAACGCATCAGCCGTGACTTCAAACAACGGACTGCTGTCTAACATCCAGCGCGCGTATCCGTTCGTGCCCGTGACCCACTCTAATTGGTACGTGAGGAAACCGGTGTATGCACCAAGGTGAATGGGCCAATTCGATGAAATGGCGTCCATTTGGTAATTAAACGGGTCCATAGCGTTGGCCTTCGCAGTGGTGGAGTTACGGGGACTTGCGCATCTTCCGTCCGAATTGTCTGGATCGCAGAGATAGGCGCCCATGTACGAGTTCATGATCGGGAAGCAGGTGCCGTTGGAGTTGATTCCCCAGTGGTTTTTACCTGTGCCATCAATGAAATCTAAGTCGCCGTTGACGTCCAGTGAAGCAGGACACGTTGCTGTGGTGCACGAATTCTCAGTGATACCAGCCGTCACCGAAGCATTGACAGTGCTAAAGCTCTGTACCTTGGTACCAGACTTGGCACAATTGTTGTTCGCTGCGTATCGAAGTCCCTGGTACCACGACTTGTGGCCTCGCTCTTTCTTGTAATACGATGCTGGTACATCGATGAGGTTGGCGCCGTCAGTTTTACAGTCGTATGTGTACACACAGTACGGGTTGGTCGCATCGACCCCTTCGCGTCTGCAGGGAATAGTCGAAAGTCAGTGGGCATACCTGGCGCGATCTGCAGTGATGACGAGATGGCTAACCCTCCACCTTCCAGCAGATCGATCTCAGGTGCACCACGACCTTGGTTCGCGTTCATACCGTAGCCTGGATCATCATCGCAAGCACTGATGCGCTGGTTGATTGGGTCAAAGATCTCTGGCTCACACTTGTCGTAGGAGAATGGCCACATGCGATTCGTTGACCCCGAGAAAATGGCTCGTCCTAAGTTCCCCATCATCCAGATACCGGGCCACGTGGGGTAGTAAGTAGTGTCCGTCACTTGTTTAGACTTACCTAGCGCTAGGTCGGGGTTTCCTGATGCCTTTGACACTGCTCCAGGCAGTTGAGATCGTACCTCGAGCATTCCTCCTTGGAAGCAGAACTTGTTCCACGACTGCACCATAGCAGCTCGATAGTAGAACGTCACGTTCTCGTATCCCGGCGGATGTTTGTACATGTTGTAGGCCGAGATGGTCACGTTATCGCTGGCTGTCTCGATGTAAAAGTAGCAGGTACCATCGTCGTCACACTTGGTTGAGGTCATATTGTGCGAATAGACCTCCAGAGCACCGTTGACACCATCAGGCTTTTCCAGAGAAGTCCACATGTGGTCGTCGCCTGGTCGGAAGCTGCGGTTGGCCACGTTGAACTCGTCACTCATGACAAGCTGCCATGGTCGACCACGAGAACTCGTGTACATGTGCCGGTTGGTGGGAGTGTCTGGGTCGACCCAAGGTTTGAGACCAGACTTGGACGGGTATTCAGTAGTCGAAGAGCTGTTCTTCCCTGCTACTGCATGCATCACGATGGCCACCGTCCACGTTAGAACGGCCGATACTCTCATGGTCGCGCCGCGGTTGGATCGGAATCAGCCGTTTGACAAAATTTGGGGAATGTATATGTACGGGTGGCAGGTAGGCTGCTGTCCGAACGAACCACGCCTTTAATGATGGTGTGTCTGAAAGCCGTGGTCAATTGTGAAATGGAAGTCTTTACCGCGGTAGTTCACTGTGGCCTCAGAGCTGCGAATGTCATTCGCTTCGCCGCACGTGCTAGCCAGGCCTCCTGAGACATCGTGGTCACGACGCACGTATGAGAGAAGAGCCACTTGCATCTTTGTGTGCTTGATACTCTTTTGGTTACAAGAGTCTTTGCTGTTCGAACTCTGATACAGGTTGGTCTTGACAAAATTTGTCAGTCCAAAGCCGGATGGATTTGCACAACGTCTTTGACAAGAAGGAAGCCACCATGTTGGCAGTCACCAACGTTCTCCTAAACTACGAGTACGTGTTTGCAACGTCACCCACCATACCAATATTCACCAAAAAACATTCACATATACACCAAGTCTATCTTACACAAAATTTTGCTTGTAGTTGTCCTTGGGGTGGCTACTGAAGCTCTCGACGTCATTACCGAACGAAAACCGGCCGCTCGACTTACCGTCTTGCTCTCTGGCCTCCTTTCGGTTCAGGAGGATTTTGTTCTCTTTCGCTGTGACCAAGCCAGCGAACCACACCGACAACACGGAGAGCAACATGGCGATGCTACCCACACCGATTGACAAACCCATTGGTGGCCCATATACTCGCTTTGATAAGCTGCTGGATTTCTCGGACGTGTCGGACTGGGCGTTTGTGCACCGTGGGCCGCTCCATGAGGACGACGAGCAGACGCACCGCGACTTGACACACGTCCCGGTCTTGAGACTGGTCATTCCGACACTGCCGCCGATTGTGCAGTCGCTGTTGGTCTTGCAAAATGCTTTGCCGTTCACTGTCTTGATAGGGTTGTCGTCGTCTGAGTACTCGTCACTGTGACCTTCGATCCATTCCTTAGTAGGGTGGGTTTTGGGGTCGCAGCCGATCTGCATCAAGTTGTCTTCGTCCAGATCGTCGCCCTGGTCCTGATACAGCCGGATGTAGTCGATCTTCATGTACATTGGGAACGAGTCGCAGATGGCGTTCGTGGCCGCATCAGCGCCGTCTCCGCGACACTCACTGCCAGCGTTTGGAGGTGTGGCTCCCCACGAGCTCGACAGTGCCACATTGAAGATGATGTACATGGGCTCTTCCAGCATGACTTTGACCGGGTTCGTCTTGTTTGAGTTCTGCGGGACATTCGAAAATGCATCCGTCGTGACCTCGAAGATCGGGTTCCCGTCCAGCATCCAGCGCACGTAGCCCTTCTCACCGGTGACCCACTCCATTTGATAGACAATGTAGTCCACGTACGCGCCAAGATGCACGGGCCAGTTAGATGAAATGGCGTCCATCTGGTAATTGAACGCACTCATGGTATTCGACTTGGGCGTGCTGGAGTTACGTGGGCTCGAGCACATTGTGTTCATGTTGTCTGGGTCGCACAAGTAGGCGCCCATGTATGAGTTCATGATTGGGTAGCATGTGCCGTTGGTGTTGATGCCCCAATGATACTCGCCCTTGCTGTCAATCAGTCCCATATCGCCGTTGATATCCATAGAAGCTGGACAGGTATCTGTGGTGCACGTATTGTCTGTGATTCCAGCACTGACGGATTTGTTTACAGTAGTGAAGTCTTGCTGGGCACTGCCAACCTTTGCGCAGTAGTTGTTTGATGCGTATCGAAGTCCCTGGTACCACGACTTGTGGCCTCGCTCTTTCTTGTAGTACGATGTCGGTACATCGATGAGGTTGGCGCCGTCAGTTTTACAGTCGTATGAGTACACACAGTACGGGTTGGTCGCATCGGCTCCTTTTGTGTCTGCAGGGAATAGTCGAAAGTCAGTGGGCATACCTGGCGCGATCTGCAGTGATGACGAGATGGCTAACCCTCCACCTTCCAGCAGATCGATCTCAGGTGCACCACGACCTTGGTTCGCGTTCATACCGTAGCCTGGATCATCGTCGCAAGCGCTGATGCGCTGGTTACTGGGATTGAATACGTCCGGCTCACATTTGTTGTAGGAGAATGGCCACATGCGGTTCGTCGACGCCGAGAAAATGGCTCGTCCTAAGTTCCCCATCATCCAGATGCCGGGCCATGTTGGGTAGTACGCTTTCGTAGCTACCTTCCCGGACTTGCCGAGCGCTAGATCGGGGTTTCCGGATGCGTCAGAGACTGCTCCTGGAAGTTGTGCTCGCACCTCGAGCATTCCGCCTTGGAAACAGAATTTGTTCCATGACTGAACCATAGCAGCTCGATAGTAGAAATGGGCATCTTCGTAGCCGGGAGGGTATTTGTACATATTGTAGACGGAGATTGTCTGTGGTTCGTCGGACACCTCAATGTAGTAGTAGCACGTTCCGTCGTCATCGCACTTGGTGGAAGTCATATTATGCGAGTAGATCTCCAGAGCGCCATTCACACCGTCGGGTTTGTCCAGTGACGTCCAAATGTGATCGTCACCAGGTCGGAAGCTGCGGTTTGCCACGTTAAACTCGTCACTCATGACGAGGTCCCATTTCCGTCCGCGAGTTGGTGTACAAGTGGCGGTCCTCAGGCGTGTCGGGGTCGACCCAATCCTTGATTCCTGACTTTGTCGGGTATAAAGAAGTCGTCGAGCTGTCCTTGCCTGTGACGGGTATAAGGACGGCTGATGCAGCAGCTACAAACCACCACGAAGTTGTTGAAAGTCGCATGCTTGCAATAATCAATTGCAGCACTTGAGCACTACAAGTCGAGCTGAACAGTGAGCCTTAGCCTGTCAGCAGGACGGCCCCACAAATTGCCGCAACTGAACAGCCGTAGAGTTCAGATCAGCGCACATGTAAGCACGTGCGCCAACTCATCCACTTCCAGTGCCATCTGCACACTATGCACAGCCACAGTGTGGCGAACAGCGAATGCTGTGCTTTTTCAATAGCCACAAACAGGTGGAGAGGCAAAAAGCAGATGTGCATGCAAACTGGCGAGACACAACTTGAAGGCCTGGCACATATCCACGGTGGCTTCACGAACTGGAGATACACTGCAGTTTATTTACATTTCTTAGCGGAGCCGCGCATTTCGATTCTGCAGCTTAGACAAAGTTCTGGCTGTAGTTGTCCTTCGGTCTCTGGTTTGTCGAGTGGTCTAAGTTGCCTTCCGATATCTGGCTGGCTGCCATCTTGGCTTGAGTACCCGTCTTGGTCAAGGCTATAGCCTGTTTCTTCGCAGAGAGCATCGACATGTACACGGAAATGAACGACAGCAGCACGATAGTGCCTGCAATGGCCATCGACAGACCCATGGGTGGACCATACGCTCGGTTCGACAGACTGCTCGAGCTGGAGCTCGTGGAACCTGCCAAAGCGGTCGTGCAACGCGGGCCACCCCATGAGGTCGAATACGTGCATGAGCAGCGCTTGTTCACACACTTCCCCGTTTTCAATGCTGTCGCGCCGACGTTGCCGCCAATTGTGCAATCGCTGTCCTGAGTGCAAAAGGCCTTGCCCGACACTTCTTTCCAGGGGTTGTCATAATCCTCGAACTCGTCAATGTGCCCGTCAATCCACTTCTTGGTAGGGTGGCTATCCGGGTCGCAGCCAACCTGCATGTAGCTGTCAGCGTCGAGGTCGTCGGCCTGGTCCTGGTACAACCGAATGTAGTCAATCTTCATGTACATCGGGAATTCGTCACAGATGGCGTTTGCGACCGGGTCATTGCCATCGCCGCGGCATTCGCTACCAGCATTAGGAGGTGTCGTACCCCACGAACGCGACAGCGCAACGTTGAAGATCACGTACATGGGCTCTTCAAGCATCACCTTCTGTGGGTTGTTCTTCTTGCTGTTTTGCGGTACTTTGGAGAAAGCTTCCGTAGTCACCTCGAAGATCGGGTTCCCGTCCAGCATCCAGCGTACATAGCCTTTCTCGCCAGTGACCCACTCAATTTGATACACGAGGAAATCAGTATAACCACCCAAGTGAATTGGCCAGTTAGACGAAATGGCGTCCATCTGGTAATTGAATTCGCTCATCGAGTTTGACTTGGGTGTGCTGGCATTACGAGGACTTTCACAGTCCTCGTGCGTGTTATCCGGGTCGCACAGGTACGCTCCCATGTACGAGTTCATGAGTGGGTAGCACGTGCCGTTGGAGTTGATGCCCCAGTGATTAGTTCCCTTCCGTCGATCAGACCCGTGTCGCCGTTCACGTCTGCAGAAGCCGGGCATGTGTCCACTGAGCATGTGTTCTCCGTGATTCCAGCCTTCACCGACGCGGCGACAGTAGTGTAGTCCTGTTTCACCTTGGCATCCTGCTTGCAGAAGTTGTTCGATGCGTATCGGAGTCCCTGGTACCACGACTTGTGACCTCGCTCTTTCTTGTAGTACGATGTCGGAACGTCAATCATGTTGGCGCCAGGTGTCATACAGTCGTACGTGTACACACAGTACGGATTGGTCACATCGGCTCCCTTCGCGTCTGCAGGGAATAGTCGAAAGTCAGTGGGCATACCTGGCGCGATCTGCAGTGATGACGAGATGGCTAACCCTCCACCTTCCAGCAGATCAATTTCAGGTGCACCACGACCTTGGTTCGGGTTCAAACCGTAGCCAGGGTTGTCATTGCAGGCACTGATGCGCTGGTTACTGGGATTGAATATGTCCGGCTCACACCTGTCGTAGGAGTATGGCCACATGCGGTTCGTCGACGCCGAGAAAATGGCTCGGCCAAGGTTGCCAAGCAACCAGATGCCGGGCCACGTCGGGTAGTACGCTTTCGTAGCCACTTTACCGGATGGACCGAGGGCCAAGTCCGGGTTGCCAGATTTGTCTGAAACAGCCCCGGAAGTTGTGCCTTCACCTCGAGCATACCGCCTTGGAAGCAGAACTTGTTCCAGGACTGCACCATAGCTGCGCGGTAGTAGAAGTAGACGTCCGTGTATCCGGGAGGGTGCGTGTACATGTTGTAGACGTGGATGGTGTTCAACTCGTCCATGATTTTAATGTAGTAGTAGCACGTTCCGTCGTCATCACATTTGGTGGATGTCATGTTGTGTGAGTAAAGTTCCAAGGCGCCATTGACACCGTCGGGCTTTTCAAGCGAAGTCCAAATGTGGTCGTCACCAGGTCTGAAGCTTCGGTTGGGTGTGTTGAACTCATCGCTCATAACGAGGTCCCATTGTCGTCCACGGGAGCTCACATACGTCTGACGGTCCTTCGGGGTCGCGGGGTCCACCCAGACCCCAATCCCTGACTTGGTTGGATACGTGTTCCCCGAGCTGTTCTTGGCGGCGGATGCGATGGTCCATAAGAGCACAGCTGTCCATGTGACGAATCCTGCTAGCACCTGCATATTGGTTGTATTTCTACTACAGCTCTATCAAGTTGAGTGGATAGTCGTTGATCTCCAGCCTGGTGAAATGCGATAATCGCGTGCTCTTCACGCTTCCTAACGCCAAGTGGCGGTCTCCAAAAACAGAGGCCAGGGTTGCGCCTTTGTAACAACGTGCGAACAGAGGGAGGTCCTGCGTGGTACGCCACAGGCAGCAAATCCACACACCTGCCTTCGAGCCTCGCTCTGACGCGAAGACATAGTGACCGCCATAGTAGCGATGTAGGATCGTGAACGAGTACCCATCTAACGGCAAAAAAGTGGAATGGTGCAGAACCAGACACCACAAGCGGCTGGCAGATCACAAGGCAGCGCTGCTTGGAGATCATGTCCCCGCAGACTGTCACCAGGGCCGTCATCACTAGTCATCAAAATTGGCTATAGCTTCATGCAGAACCCTAGCTTCTGTTGATCATCTTGCTAGGGTGCAAATATGTGCCGACTAGTGTCAGCACTGCTTCAGCAGCGACGAGCGTTGTCTGGTCCGTCCCGAACAGCAAACAGCATACAGACGACAGTGTCGAGATCACGACATCTGGACGGGGTTCACCATTCTTTTACGTAAACATCAGTAAAACAGTATGCTTTAAAAAATTAAAGTACAAATATTAAAACAAGCGTTATCTACTTATTTTAATAAACACCAGTTTTAAATGTAGCTAATACAAAACGCTTTTTATCAGCGCTTTTGTTTGAAATAAAAGACCTGTGAACATAAAACAACTTAACATTAGACTTTCAATCGAGAATTACACGAATTTGGAGGCGGTGGGACTGGAACGTTAGCTCGAGAAAGTCTCAACGATTTCCTCGGACACATAAGTCATAACCCGACGTTAACCTGGAGGGCAAAACCGTGCAGTAGAATAGTAGAACGCAATATTCACACCAAAGAAATGATTACATTAAACCGGGATCAAGCACGAGCGCACGGATGGCCTTAGTGGAATCGTTGTCTTGATGTGCCTCCACATCTCGCCAGCAACTTGGCGCTCTGCTTGCTCGCTCTCACGTTCTCGACATCGCTGCCGTCCACATAAAGCTGGTGGAAATGGTGGAGTATACTCGCAACTTTTCCACCATCCAAAGCGAGTTGGAAGACATCTTGATCCAAGAACAAGAGCATGCTCGTCCGCGTTGTTTCTACGACGTCCAAAGATCACGTGTACGTGCCATCGCTGTCCGTCTTACTGGGGGATAGCTGCAAGATGCTTACTGAGAAGTAACCATTTCCCAACATCATACTAACTTTGCTTTCCATAAAATCCCATCATTGTTAACATTATCGTTTGCACCCAACTCAAACCTACTTAGACTGTCTCCTGCATCTACCAAGGCCTAAAATATGCAAACTGTATTGGCGCTGGTCAACGTTGATGAACTTGCCGCATGCAGCCCCAAGATTCGCTGTATCAGCCTCAGATTGAGTGAAGCCAATCTTTCCTAGCAAAACGGAAGTCGGGTGTTCCCTACGGTGGGCTTGCCCACGAAATTTCAAGTCATTGACTTGAACGATGATTCAGATGATGTATAATGAAGATAACAACATGACAGTTAAACTCTTTTGAATTTTGAATGGCCCATGTTGAAGATTAAATAAGTCAAGTTAAGTTCATTCATCTAATTATTCACCTAATCAATAACAATTCAACTTCAGAAGTTGATATTACTGGTTTATTTAAAAATAGAACTACATGTTTAAAACAACTTCTTCTTTCATACATTAATCTCTGTGATATGAATTGCGGTAGCCACAGTATTGTAGTTGGTATTGGTAAAAACGTTTTCAAATATTACGTAAGGTAACTAAAATAAGTTTTACCCATTTATTTCTTAAAATGCTTATTTCGAAGTTGAGTGGAAATTAAACTGGAGAGGATATCCTCGACGTTGATACACCCGGTAGTTGCTTCGACGCAAAATGGGTTGTCTGCTGATGAACTCCATGTGAAAGAGCATATGCATGTCGTGCGCATTGCTGTTGTAAGTCCTGTGCACGAGGAAAACACTCTGTTGGGGTGAACGCCGGACAGCCACGACGATAAAACGGTGGAACCTACGCGACCGCTATAACCAGCGGATGGGAACGAGGCCTTGCCAAGATAAAGATCCGTTCACTCCAAGCAATTCGGTACGACGTCAATACGGGTAACGCTAATGCAGCGAGCGGTCTCAATGCTGTGACCTTTCATCGCCAAGATACGCTGCCTTACTGGTCCGACTGTTGGGTCGAGACGCGTTCAAGATCTGCTCACACTTGACGCATTTTGCGAGCGGATATTCCCATAAAAAGTCAAGGGCTGTGAAGGTTTCCAGGCCGCAAACAGCGCTGGCTATGAGGCGATACTTTGGCTGGATAGTAGTGACAGCACTGCTGGCCGTGAGGACTTCAGCTGTCGACAACTACGTCACCTACGCTGGAGATTTTGCGGATAGTGACGACGAGACCAATGCACGACAGCATGGGAGGGGGCATCTCCAAGGGACGGAAATTAGCAAGGCTGATGGAAATCACGACACCGTGGAGAGTACATCACAAGGTGAACGCTCCCTCAAGACACCGACTAGCGGTTTTGCTTTACGACACGATCAAGCACCCGAGTCCGAGCCTGACGACACAGGAGACCCAAAGCCAGAAAATAAGACTGAGGGAGGAGAACGTGGTGGTGATCAAGGACCGGAGAGTGATCGGATATTAAGCGCAGTGGATGTCAGGGACGACTTCGTCCGTTGGGACCAGGACGATTGTGATCCTTGTGAAGTCCCAACTCAACCACCGACACTCCGTCCTACGACCCCAGGAATAATGATGACTACAATAAGCACCCCCAAAAGTTAACAGTGGAGTCATATTGTGGGAAGACATTAAAGATGCTATGCCGCCATATACCCCGACAGGAGGTACTGGGGGATACTACGACGAGGATACTCAAGTGGAGGATCACAATGGACAGATAATTCACTGCACAAAGGTTATTGGGAACCCTAATGACGATGATGAGTGTCCGTACTACAACAATCCATACGCTGAAGTGCTAACTCCTTCGCCAATGGCAACCACTGCACCACCAGCAAAACCTGAGCAGACAACAGCGCCGCCGGCGACACCTGGAGATACGAGTATGCCGCCAACAACGCCTGAACAGACAACAGCGCCACCGGCGACACCTGGAGATACGAGTATGCCGCCAACAACGCCTGGACAGACAAGTATGCCGCCAACAACGCCTGGACAGACAAGTATGCCACCGACAACGCCTGGACAGACAACAGCGCCACCGGCGACACCTGGAGATACGAGTATGCCACCGACAACGCCTGGACAGACAACAGCGCCACCGGCGACACCTGGAGATACGAGTATGCCGCCAACAACGCCTGGACAGACAAGTATGCCACCGACAACGCCTGGACAGACAACAGCGCCACCGGCGACACCTGGAGATACGAGTATGCCACCGACAACGCCTGGACAGACAACAGCGCCACCGGCGACACCTGGAGATACGAGTATGCCGCCAACAACGCCTGGACAGACAAGTATGCCACCGACAACGCCTGGACAGACAACAGCGCCACCGGCGACACCTGGAGATACGAGTATGCCGCCAACAACGCCTGGACAGACAAGTATGCCACCGACAACGCCTGGACAGACAACAGCGCCACCGGCGACACCTGGAGATACGAGTATGCCGCCAACAACGCCTGGACAGACAAGTATGCCACCGACAACGCCTGGACAGACAACAGCGCCACCGACAACACCAGGAGAGACTACTGCACCACCAACAATAAAACCAGGGGTAACAACGGAACCATCGACACCACCACCAGGGTCCCCAACGTCGACGGAGCCTGGGACTACCGCCCCATCACCGGGTTCGACTCCAGCCCCGACTGTGCCAGGTGCAACGACTACACCACAGCCAGGGACCAATACGCTACCCCGGGATCGACTCCATCCCCAACTACAGCGTTGACTCCAGGGCCAAACGATCCAACACCGGCCCCTACTGAGCCAGGTAATGTCTATCCAGAGCCGACACCAGCAGTGACAAATACCGATGGGGGACAATACCTTCTACGACTACGGGCAAGACGAATCCAAGTACATCCACTGGCACAGGGACGACGAGTGGGACTACATCGCCTTCAACAGGAGGGGCCACTTCGACGGGCACATCCACTGGAAATACTGAGTATGCAAACACAGGCACTGGTAGCACTGGGAAAGGGGCAGGAACCGGTAGCGCTGCTGGTGCCACCACCACAGCCAGTACTACCTCCTCGACCGACACGAGCTCTGGTGGCTTGGGTGCAGGAGCCATAACGGGAATTGCCGTTGCGTGCGCTGTTGTCGTCGCAGCTGTGGTAGGCACCGTACTTTTCAAACAGGGTGCGATCGCCCGCCAGCGCGAGGAGAATCTTTTGCTGACCTGAGCGACACTGGAGGTCTTGAGACGGACTACGCAGCGATGTAAGTTAGGTTTGAGAAACTTCGAATCTGTATGTGCGAGCATACCCTAGCTTTGGCGTTAGCGCGTACACTCATAGCAGTAAGTTATAAGCACGAAGTCATTCAACGCATCGTTTTGCCTGTGGCTCAATAGAAGCGCGTTCGCTGACTACCCTGCATGAATACATACATTTTATCCTGGTGTCAATTGTTGTGTCAACACTCTATAGAGTTTGGTTTGGTGGTGGATCAGAAAATGAGCAGTTCACTTGATTCTACCTTCATAAGCCAGTTGCTCTCAAAACTGCGACGCCATGACGCAACGCTTTGCGTCCTGCGGTGCAGGCTTCAGCAGATGGAAGCGATTGAAGTCAATGCAGAGCCCCTTCGATGTCTTGACGACACAACGCTCAAAAGTGGCGTCCCAAGCAATATCTTCGTCTGTGTACGAATTGCGCGCCTGCATGGTGTTGGATGTCGAGCTGTCGATACCCTCCAATATAACTACCACCTCCAGTCCGCTCTTGTGGAGATGGTCCATGATTTGTCTCTTTGTAGGCTCTTGGTACAGCTTCGGGCCATCCGACGACCCACCTTCACGATTCCCGTTGTCAACGTCCACCTGCCGCTGTGTCGGGTCAGGGTAACTTGCGCAAGTCTTCGGATCCCCACAATTGCGTGGGAGACACTCGGGAGGAAAAGCGGACTCCATTGATCTATGCGGTGCACGACCACCTGCGGAAGTACCATCAATAGCATCGCACCGCAGTCATCGTCTGGTTGCTGCACCCGCATCTGGTGACACTGAAACAGGAAATCGTTCGGCTCGTAGGCGTCGTCCTCCTCCTCGTGACGTACGGCATACAGACGCACATGTGCCTCGACTAGTTGGTGCTTGCGTCGCTCACATGTTTGAAACATGAAGTAGTAGTGCCCACGGATTTTGCGAATTACTGCCGAGTTCGAGAACATGATGGTATTGGCGCGTTGCTATAATAAAAATACGATGATAAGCAGTCGGTTCGTAGATGTCGACAGATAAATTGATGATCAACGTACGTTAGCACGGGAAAAGCGTGCGTAGAAGATGCCAATGCAAACTGAGTCCAGGATGATGCCTGCAAACGACTGCAGTGACAAAGATTTCCCAGACGTTAGCCAGCAAGTCAAGTAACCACGACACCCTACGTCGATTCAAGTTCTCACCTCGAGGGTGAGAAGGGTGGCGATAGTCGTGCAGCCGCCGTAGAAAATATCGTTCGTGGGGCGCCATAGCCAATTGTCATCTAAGTACAGAACCGCATTTTTCATCAGCATTCACAGCATCATTCCAGTTCCCAAACAGCAACAAAACTCACGATCGTCTCGAGCGAAAAGATATAGGCCTCTATGATGCTCGAAAGTCCGACATGACACGTCGGGTGCCGCACTGACACGTCCAGATACGCCAGTGCGAAGAACAGAATGATGAAAAAATACTAGCACGCCAAAAATGAAGAAGTTAGATCTGTTTGTTGTTGTTGTTTTTGATGGATAAATGACTGCAACGAACCGCGATGAAGACGCCCCAAATGATCCGCGATGTGCGTGTGTTGATGACCGTGTGGAATGGGTCGTCCCAATAAATCTTGCGCCAGTCTCCACCTTTCCGATAAATGCTGTAACAAGATCGAATGAATTCGTTATTTCCTTACTACAAAGCAATACTCTGCTGAAGCAACGCACTTGAACTGCCCCAGAGACTGTTTGAAGCGCCCCCGACGGTCCACAAAACGCGTGCGCTGTGTCGATGGGCCCGCCCCAGAGTCGTTCGACGTGGCCACCGACAGCAGTGGTTGATCCACGCCCGCCATGGTTTAGATAGACAGGAGGGGTCTAATAGGCAGGCAGCGCTGGGCCTGCGGCTAATGGGGAAGTTGATAATCCTGCCGTTTCAGGGGCGTGGGAGAGGTGGAATCAGTTCTGAGAACGGTATAGTGAACTCAAATCAAAGACACTCAATATTGAAGCGCAGACAAGGCAGTTAACTCCGAGATGGCACCGGAATGGAGACATCTTCAACTCCACCAGTCCAGCACAAACCTCAACAACACGAACAAACCCAACCTTGTCCTAATGTCCTTAACAAAAACCTGCAGCATGTGTCAACTGCACCCGCCGATAGATACATCCCCTTCCTTCATATCAATATTAAACTTGACTTTTGTATACTACTAGAAACATGATTTCCATTGGTCCAAAAACAAGTTACAACGCTGTCGCTGCCATGACGTCTGCGCGAATGGTGTACGTGCTGTCTCCAGCCAAGACACTGGATCTCTGCCTCTCGCGTTGGTCAATGCTCTCAGCCAAGTCTATTGCCTGACACTCATGAATTAATCAGCCAACTTCGCTCTCTATCTCAAGCGAAAGTCAAGTCTCTATTAGGAGTCAGTGACGCACTCGCGAAACTCAATTACGACCGATTCCAAGCTTTCGACGAGTCTGAAGCGGCCACGAAAGCCGCAAAGCCAACGGAGACTCTGAAGCAGGCGGCTTTGGCATTTAACGGACCGGCGTATCAAGGTCTAGGGGCTCATAACCTATTGGACGAAGAGTTGGACTACGCACAGTCTCACTTACGCGTACTATGCGGCCTCTACGGAATTCTGAGACCTCTGGACTTGATCCAGCCCTATCGGCTGGAAATGGGGCAAAAGCTTGCTAATAACCGCGGAAAAGACCTGTACGAATTCTGGGGTGACACGATTGTGTCGGAATTGGACACACTTTTCAGTGAAGGGGAGGCCAGTGATGACGAGAAAAACAGCGAGTGTTGGTGAATGTCGCTTCACAAGAATACTTCAAGAGTTTGCCACGTGACGCCTTGAAAGATGCTAGAATTTCGATGGTGGACTGTGTGTTCAAGGATGACGGCAAGATCAAGTCGGTGTATGCCAAGCGGGCGCGTGGTCTCATGTGCCGATACCTGATCCAGAAACGAGTGGATTCATTGGAGGGCATCACGGAGTTTGACCTTGAAGGTTACAAGTACTCGAGCTCAGCTTCAAGTGACGACACGTTTGTGTTCACACGTACGGCTGTGGCGCAGAAGATGGTGCTTGCCAAAACACAGGCGAAGGCGAAAGCGAAAGCGGTGTCCAAAGCCAGCCCCAAGCCAAAACGTGGCCCCGACAAAGCCAAAACAGCCGAGAATAAGGCTCGTGAACAAGACAGAGATGACGATGAGAAGCCTGCACTTCGGCGTTCAACCCGCAAGAAGCGCAAGACCGACTGAAAACAATACAACGCGCAACGGACTACTAAGTAGAAGTTAAATATGGCGATTTTATTGCGACAGAGCCAAGCTAGCCTCGCGGATATTACTTTTACCTGGCTGCTAGATGTTTGAATTCGAATGCCCAGGTCCGTACACACGTTTAAAATCCTTCAGATCGGTCTGGAGACCATAAATGGCCCCACTAAAGAGGAAAACGCTCGTGAGTGCGGCTGGGATAAGCCTAGTGAATCCCCAGATAACCACAAACACGGATACACTAAACGGTAATACCAATGCAGACGCCATGATTAGCGGATGAGAGTCTCCGCATAAATGCGTTGCACGTGGTAGACCGGGCCTTGTTATGCGAAGTTGCACGGCAGCAGCGATCAGCACAATCGTCGTGAGCCCTTCCAACGCATTCGAAATGAGGATCATTTCTTTGAGCTCAATATTCACCACAATGAGAATGATGGCTAGGCTGCAGAAGATCACACTGTGGTCGATTCCGTATGTATTGGGTTGTGCCATCCCCACGAAGCGGAGAGAAAATGGGGCAAACCCCTTCTCAGCCATACCGCAGGCCATGTAGACGCTGCAAAGCAGACCACCGATGTACAGACCCGATGCGCTAAGTAGAGCCACAACCGTGATCCAAGCAGTGTAAAACGAGCCTCCAAGATACTTGCAGACGCTGTAGATAGCTGAACCAGCGCCCGTCCAATCTCTCCAACTAGGATGTTCCAATGCGGTGACAGGCAAAATCGGCACAAGATACGTCAGGGGTGTAAGCCAGAGCGATATCAGCATGACACGCCGGAATGTGCGAGAAGGGTCGTGCACATACTTCGCGAACACTGACAAGTTCTGGAAGCCGTTAAAGCACCAGACTAGAGCTGTCAGTAATTCTCCACACCCCACTTCAGTATCATTAAACTTTGACGTGGTGTCGGGAACCTCGCCAAGTGTTTCCCAATGTTCGGCTCGCACTGCGCTCCAAATTGCCACCAACTATCTCCAAAATAACAGCAACAGATTAGTCTCGATATTACAAATTTCCAATGAAAAGCGCACAAAAACTTACAACAAAGGGATAAGGACAAACGCAATCATCGACGCAGCGATAGATCCGACCACTCGTAAATGAAAGAATCCCGGCATCGCTAGCAGCATCGCAAGCGCTGCTCGCATAGTGTACTCCAAGAATGGCATCCCCGAGAATCAACGACGCGGTAAATGGACGCAACTGCAACAGATGCGTACATTGCACACTACATACAGTTCCCCACCCAGGCCCAAAACCCCGCTTGCAGTCCCCACGCAGGCCCAAAAGCCAGGGCGACCCAATAAGCATGACCCCAGCCTCCGGAATGGCACTCACGAGCTCCGTGACTACGAACGCCATAGGTAAGAAATACACGATGGGGAATATCACCAGTGCAGAGAGTCCTATCAACGGCCCAGCCGCCGTAATGACCGCCTCACCACTCTCTGGTCCGCTGCCTATTGCGAAGAAGCTCAGAGCGAATAGTGTGGCGGTCGACAGCACCCGAACTCTGGGCTGTCGTGCATCCGACCCGCTATTCGAGCGAGTCACATAAGCCTGGAGTCGATCGATCATCGTATTATCCTTCACCGAGGCAAATCGGAGTTCGTCACCGCTGCGTGAGGCCTCCCCGGTCTCTAATCCTGCGTAGGATTGGACTGATTTAGGGGTCGAAAGACTGTGGAACTCTGTGGTGTCGTCGCTAGCAAAGAAAACGAGTTAGCGATGATGTAGGTAGATAAACGGTTTGGTATATGCTGATAGGTGGTGGTATTATACCTGTAGATAACCTCGTCTGTCATATCGAGAGGAAGACGAATTGTCCTCTGGCCATGATGCATTCCTCTTGTTGCGATGGAACGAGAAGTCAGTTCCAAAAGTGTTTTGATTGGTCAAAACAAACTGCGGGTAAAAATTCAGCAGTTTTCGCTGTTCGTAAGGACTTCAAGGAATGGAAATCGGTGGCTCTTGAGGCCACAAAAGCAGTACTGCAGGCTTGAGTATTGTATCAACATGCTAGTTTGAGTGCCATCAACTTACTTACACCCACGTATCACGACTACCGCGGCGGAGCCGTGGGTAGCAGCATATTCCCGGATCGTGAAATTTTAAATACCTTCCCGGAGTCCAGGTCGGTCACCGTCATAGGTGGCGCTGATTGCTTTGGGCCACTCTGTCCTTCAGTATTTGTCGTCGCAGAAACTTGGTTTGGGAAGCCACAGCCCCAGCCGCTGCAAATCCATTGCCGACCTTTGAGTACCCGAGTTTCAATCGACGGCGGTGTGCATTGCGAAGTTTTAGCAACACCGGATGACTGCAGAGTTCTAGCACTTCACAGACGCTCGTGATCAAGTCTTCTGGAGATAGTAACGCCAATGAGTGCCCCACAGAGGCGCTCACCTGCTCCGTGCTGCTGCTGGCGAACTCACTGCCTAAAGCCAGCACAGCATCTTCCGCAGCACTACAGAGAGCCAGGGCTACGCAAAACATCCCTTCGAGTCCGAGCAATAGACAGACATCCCAACAGCACAGCAACGTGTCATAGCGCAACTGAGAGTGCGACGCCGTCAGTGACACATCCGAAAAGAGTGTGGAAACCACTTGTACGCCAGAAGGCAAACAGGCAATCCGGCTCGATCCAGTGCAGCGTGGAAATTAGGCAAATGCAGTCGCGCCACCTCTTGCAGCACATCGCCTACTTCAACTAGTGACTTAAAGAGGTCGAAGTGGTCACGCCCTGTGCCGTCGCAGCAAATGCCGAACACGTGTGGGAGGATACGAGCTACAATTCCACGAAGGAACCGAAACGCTTCAACCTTGTCATCTTCTAGCACTTCCAGCAAAATGAAGGCTAGACCGTTCATTCCTTGCATATAAAAGCTAGGGGAGGATGGAGAAGAAGTCGATGAGGAAGGCGACACTGGATCTTCGTCTGTTCGCACATCCAGCGAACAACTCGATAAAAGGTATGGAGAACGAGTTCCAAGCTCTCTAAGCGAGTAGCACGTTCGATATCGTCCAGTTTCGGGGCTCCTGCTGACCCAGCTAGCCACTTGGAGGTGCGTGGGATGTCTTTTTTGTACTTGTAATTCGTCTCTGCACGTCGTTAAAGAGACATAAGCGTATCAAGCAAATTGCAGCGTTAGAACCTTCTCTCAATCATATAGCACCAGAAGCAATACGTACTCATCAGAAAGCGGTTTCTGAGCCAATTGATGGAAGAGCTCCAATTTATCGGCATCACTGCGTGAATTGCCCAGAGCCCAATGGAAAATTTGCCTCCAGTACTTGGCACGTAATGTTGTGTTTTTCCCCATCAGCTGGAGAGCCTCGACAAATCTACCACTGGACTGAAGAACACGTAGCATTTCTGTAAGCTCCTTGTCTGGTAAATATGCGGCTGATTGAGTGGCGCTTATCCAATCTTCAGCGGACGGTAACGGTGGCGCCGTATCAACTGGACTAATGTCGTCCTCCTCATCCTCCTCACTTCCATCTTCATCATTATCGAAATCTATTGTATCCTCGTCGTCCATTCCTTCAAACGCTTGATCCAGATGGCGCATATTCAACGAACTTTGTAGCTGCAGCGCGTCTAGATCAAAGGATCCGCGTGCTAATGCACCTCCAGGTACTAATCCCTCGGTGATAGTGATGGCGCGCTGTATTGCGTCTGTCCAAGCCCGTCGATCTTCTTCGGAGCGGGCTTGGAACAGCATCGAGTGCGCTTGTTCTGTCACCATAAAACAGAACTTGCGTTCTGATACCAGTTCATGCACAGGTTTTACAGAGCTCCCACTGCCTAGTGTCAGCACACGCTTCGTCTTGCTATTACTTCCGGTGTTATTTCTCCTGCTGTTGCCAGTGCTGTTGCTAGTTGTCTTTGATTTCACCTGACATGTGAGTAAATCGCCCGAAAGTTCCACAACCTGCTCTTTCCATTCCCGCTTGGACGGCGAGCGATACCGTGCCAGAGATTTCAATTGGGTGAGTGGACTCGCATACAGCTTGGCTCGTAGTACCCCACACCTCGCAGGACTCCTCAAGAACCGTAACGACACTGGCAACGGACCTGTTGACTCCAACAACAACTTCTTAACTTCCACGGAGCTCAGTGTCTGTAGAGAAACGCCGTTGGCACTCACTAACAGCGATCCACTAGGTACGTGGACTCCTGCCACCATCACATTCTGCGCCGTTTTCACTCCACATTCGTGTATCCACTCGTACACTGAGCTTAGCTGCGCCATATCTGCCCGTTGAGGCATCGAAACCTCCACAAACTCACTGGCCAAGCCTTCACTCCCCCACAGAAGCTGCTCTTGAGTCACTGTCTCTCGTCCAAAAAGACCCTGGACTCCCCACTCCTCCTGACATACTCAGCTTCAGTACAATTGACCGTAGAGCTGAGACCCACGCTCTCACGTCTTCTGCCTGTCGTGCACTTAGCACGAGCCTCACACTGGTAGTTCCCTTCCCTTCTGCTAGAGTCGTCACTTGGAAGGCGTTGTGTCGTCCCACCAACGGGAACGGAAGCGTCTTGATAGCTGCACCACGGACGTCCAACTCTCTGCGGAGCGTCATCCCATTGCTAGTATTAATGTTGCTGCTAATATCAGGCGAGGAAGAAGCTGAGGAGCCGGTGGAAGAGCGTCGCAGTCGAGAGTCCTTTGTCTTCTTTTTCTTCTTACTGGCGTCCGAAGCGTATTCTCGGAGGGTCCCAGCGTCGGATAGCAGGAAGTAGCGCTTGTGCCAGACACGTAACAACTTGCCACGACTCTCACGTGTCCAGAGAACGCCCTCCATGACCTGTAGAGAGAGAGCTGCAGGTTTCTTGGTCTATTGTCGTTGCAATTGCCCGATTGCAAGTAGGTACACTTGATATTTGTATTGATATTTTGGACCAATTGGTAACGGATAAAAACGCATTGGAGAACAGGATTGGACGAAATAGATGAAGACGAGGTGGCAAACAAATGTTGAAATTTTTAGCTTTTCGCTGTTCGTAAAACAAACTTCAACAACTGACGTGGTCAATTTGGTGGACACATGCAGACACCCACATAGACGAATGGAAGCGTGCTGATCGATGCATACCTACGCACTCCTTCTCGATCCATTTCCTACTTTTCACTATCAATTCTTCAGCACAAGCAACCGATACCGCCAATTTCCGCTGCTGCTCCTCAGCCACTGCAGCTTTAGGTGCTGTAGCGATTATTCCTGTTGACTCGATCGCTACCTTAATCATTGTCGTCTCCACCTCCACTGACAGACAAAGATTGCACCGAAACCCCGCGCGAATCTGACTCCACTCCTCGATAATCGGATCGATTGTATCGGCAGCTGTGTAGCGGGCGAGAAGCTGCTGCTACCGGGTGAGAAACTCTTAACTCTTACATCCGGGCGGTGGTTGTCTGGGAGTCATTTTCTGCAAGGACTTCAATGCATGGTTGGAAAGGAATCGTCGAGGGTTAAACTGTTGATCCGGTCACACGTCACACAATAGACTTGATGTTTGTATGTTGAGGATTTGGTACCAATTGTTCCTTGTGAATCAGGATTGGATGAAATAGATATTTTATTTTCAGCCTATCACAGCGTTCTGATAACAGCCAGTAACTTGGCTGGTGGTCACTCGTCCAGATCGATAGTGTGGGCTCCGTCGTCATTCCTCTCCGTCTCAAGCCTCTACACGTCGTTGCCATGGAGAACGCGGCTTCTCGTTTCGGTCAACACCTCGCGCACACCGGTACGTCTTTAACGCAGCCCTCCATACTCTCTACTTCCTCCTACAACCTTCAATATTTAACAAATATGCCCCTGTGTGTCAATCCCTATAGAGAAAAGTATCGCGATCGTGCCCTGAAAAAACTGACAATTTACTTAACGCGCAAGCAAGAATGGACGGAACTGGAGTGGGACAAGCTCTGGAAGGCTCTGTTCTACTGTATGTGGATGAGTGACAAGCGCCAAGTGCAGGAGGAGCTCTCCACGAACCTCGCGAGTCTCATCCACCGGATCCCCACGCCCGAGTTGGCACTGGAGTTTGTGCACTCGTTTTTCCGGACCATGCACCGTGAATGGCACGGATTGGACGGTCTGAGATTAGACAAATTCTACTCATTGGTGCGCAAGTTCGTGCGTGAGAGTGTGGCGCTGTTGCGTGTCCAGGACTGGGATGAAGCGCTCGTGGAGGAGTTTGTGACCATTCTGTCGGCTGAAGTTGTGAGTCAATTACCCAATGGACTGCGGTTGCACTTGGCAGATTTGTACTTGGTTGAGATCTACAATGCCGCCTCGAATGATCTGACGACAGAGGCGTTCGTGACGCTCTTGGAGCCGTTCTTCGCGCTACTGGGCAGTGAGTACGACAAGACGGTGTTTAAGCGTGTCCGCGAGCTGGTGTTTGAGGCCATGGTGACGGGATATAAATTTGGTCCGCAGGCTGAAAAGGAGGTGGAAGAGAAGGATGAGACGGATGAAGAGCAGGAGGAAGAGGAGGAAGACAAGGTGTTCGAGAATGTGGAGCTGGAACAGGTGCAGCATCGTATCTTCACCTTGGCCTCGGCCGATGACACAGCAGAACGCAACCGCTCAGCGCTCTACACGCTGTACAAGCGCTTCTTTACTGTCACGCAAGTCGATTCTATGCAAGCTTCATTGAAGGAGGCTGCGAAGCCCAAGAAGACGATGAAGAAGGACAAGAAGAGCAAGATTGTTGAAGAGCCTGTGACTGAGACCAAGAAGGAAGAGCCTAGTAAGGACGAAGAAACTTCTGGTGAGAAGAAAAAGTCTAAGAAGTCTATGAAGCGCAAGGCGAAGAAGGAAGTCGAGGTTGAGACTGAGACTGAACCTGAGGCTACGAAGGTTGACGAAGCGAAGGAGGAGAAGACTGAGGCCGTCGCGCCGACGAAGAAGAAAAATAAAAAGCAGAAGGCCATTCATGAAGTGGAGGTGAAGGATGTCAAGATGGCTTCACCTACTGAAAAGGAGGGCAAGCAACTAAAGAAGCAGAAGAAGGAAAAACAGGACGAGGAGAAGGCTCCTACGTCTGTGAAGAAGGCCTCTCCGGCAAAGGAGCAGCCCAAGCCAAAGCAGGATGAGCAGGAGAAAAAAACAAAGGCGGTGGAGAAGAAGAAGGAGAAATTTGTTACAGTCACCAAGAGCGGAAAGAAGTTCAAACGCTGCGGCTCATGTGGCGGTTTTGGCAATGGTCTGGTGCCCAAGGATAAGAGCATGTGTGGCCACTGCGAGCGCTCACAGAAGGCACAGAAGAAGAAGTCAACTGCAGCCTCGAAGAAGCGGAAGGCAGTGTCACAGGCCCAGGCAGCGCGGGAGGAGCAAGAGAAGGCGGATTCTGGTAAGAAGGTGACATTTGGCAAGAGCAAGTCTCTGAAGCACGAGGCGTCGGTCAAGCGACTCAAAGCTTCGGCAAAGCGATACGCTGTGCCAAAGGACTCAGAAGGTGTTAAGGGAGTGCTCAAGGTGTCCTCACCATCTCCAGTTGCGCCTAAGAAAACGAAGAAGGCCAAGCAGAGCAAGGGCCGAAAGACAGCTGCCGACTTCTTCTGAAAATCTTGCTGCAAGTAGTAAGCCCTCAAGCAGCTATTGCAACTTGTGCATCATATAGAATTCACGGGCATCACTGTCCTCCCATCCAACAGGGTAAAGGGAAGTATTTTGCATCATTCAGCTGTCACTATATCATGTTGTTGTTGTTACACCCTACACGAAAAAGTATCTCGGAAGTGCACACTTATTTGGCGTCTTATCATAGTCGCTTCTGGATACATACTAGTTCATCCCGGGCCCCAGGTCTTGTTGCATGCCAGTGTTTGGGGTGCTGCCAACTCATTCAATCGTGGGTAGATCAGTAACATCGCCAGGCATGTTGTTCTCCTCCTGCGCTATATTGATGCAGTCACTTTTGGTCTCTAACGAATCAATTTGCCCTGGATCGCAGTTTTCGACCACTTTCGATGCCAAAGCAATAGAATCATCATGTCTGGTGGTTTCTTGGGACTTGTTTCCATCAGCAGTGTCACTACTGGCTGTAATACTGGATGCATCAGCAGTATCGCTGCATAAACTGATTGACGAGAAGGTCTGGCACAGTACATCGATTGATAGTCGTTGAGTAGACTCTTCATATCTCCCGAGAGGCCCCAAAAATCGGGACGCTTGCTTTGGGGGCCTTCTATAACAACACGTGGTTGCCACGCAATACCAACACCCTTTGGAGACCCGAACTCCACCCACTTGCGAACGGAAGGCGCAGAATATGTACCCGTGGGCATAGTTGGGTCCGCGCCATTGCGAAGTAGCAGTGCTGTGATATCCGTGTGACCGAACGCAAACGCGTACACGAGCGCTGAACCTTCGTTCCAATGAAAATCAACTAGATCTTCGCCTCCCCGCTCAATCATGTACGCCACGAGTTTAAGCATACTTCGGATACAAGCTATCTGGAAAGCAGAGGAGAACTGGAACGCAAAAGCGCTGGATGTCGCGCTCTCACGGCCATTTTCCTTGATTCCTTTCCACTGGCTTAGCAAATAAATAGTCATGTCTTCCAGACCACGAGACACAGCGCAATCGACACCTAGCTCCAAGAAATCCAAGAAGTGGTTCCCTGTAGTCGACATGATAACTTTATCTCCGGGGTCTGTTGATGCGACAAGAATCTTCACAAGCTCTAGCCGATCCCAGCGCACCGCCTGCATAAAGTTTCTCCGTTGTACTTGGTACGATAGGTTACAGAATACCTGTGGAAGGTGTAAACTCACTAGCAATTGTGTTATTCGTGCGTTGCCGATCTCGCACGCGTAGTCGAATAGAGATTTCTGCGGGAACCTCCAAGAGCGCATGGATGTTCGAACCCGGTCTTTTCCTCGTCGAGGCTTTTCAGCTTTCAGAAGTCTTCCGGCAGAAATTCTCTTCCACTTGCAGCGCCATTCTATGGGGCGTTTGCCTCGCGTCTTTCTGTAGTTGTAGCTCGAATTGCAAAGGTAGTCTTCGTCGATAGATGCTGCACGTACCAGTCTAGTCTTTTCTTGATTTGGCAAGAGTTTACAAATATACGAGTACCATCCGGGTAAAGCGAAGCGCTGGAGAAGAGCAGCAATGTCGAACCCAACAGTGTACGGATGGGCACCAGGGTCGCCCGAGTGGTCAACGCTGGTGTATGGGTCAGTTCGAACTCAAACAGCAAAGCAACAGTGCGCAGTCTGCCAAACGCGAACGCGTACATCAACGGCGTGTAACCTGCACTATCTCGCATATTCACAATCGCGTTCACGTTGGTATCTGACGCTGTTTCAGTTTGCATTGATTTTGAAGCTGCTTTAAGGAATAACTCCAGAGTTTCTTCGTCCCCAATAGCGGCTGAGTAATGCAGAACAGTACGTCCGAAGCGGCAGCGCACACTTGACAGTCTTTCTTGTCCCTTCCAAGATGAATCCTCTTCGTACAAATTCATGAACCATCGGACAACAGGGAACGCCCCATGCCGTGCAGCTACAAAAATGCCAGCTTCACCGTCTGCTGTGAATAACGCGTCTTGTGGCTTTGGTTGTGACCGGGAATATAGCGCAATCAGGATGGCTAATCGGTTGTACTTAGCAGCGTACAGCATAGCCGTCAAGCCATCGTTGCTACGCACATCTACGGACGCGCCTGCGTCAAAAGCATGTTTGCTGAGGCTTCATGGCCATGCATAATGGCAAGATGCAGCGCAGTTCGACCATGGGTATCTCGAACATCTATTGCTATGGGTTTTTGCGTGTTAGACCGCAGTTTTTCCAGCAGAAGTCTGCATATCGCTTCATCCCCTCCTGCAGCAGCCAAATGAAGTGGGGTCTGCTTGGTTTCATCCTCGGCCAGCAAATCAAATCCTCGTAGCCCAAAGTTTAGTCACTGTCGGTAGTTCTGAACCAGCAACAGCGTAGTGAAGGGCCACTTTTGGTTCCATTCAGCCTTTCGACTGCTAACTTCCGTTGGATATTGATCGATAATCGCATTGACAATACCCCAAAAGTTCTTGCTCAAGTCTACTTGATGAGCAATAGAAATTGCTATTGCAGATGCTGAAGTGAGCATCTGATGTACGAGATCTGAATTCATTGCTGTCGGAAAGGCATCTTTCTTCAATAATGTCCTCATAATGTTCTCAATATCCAGTAGTTGTTGATGGTGGCTACTTGTATTGCTTCTGACGAACCTCGCAAAGCGCCGCCAGAGTTGATGTGGCTTGTTCTCTGTTCCAATTGAAATTTGTGCTAGGAAAGCTTCCGAGAGTGGTACAGTTATACCTGCCCCATTCCGTAGTAGGAGGTCGACACCAGCAAACCGAGCTGTCTGCATTGCATACAGTATTGCGGATACTTGAATAGGTCCAAATGTTTTGGCCTCTTCTTCTGTAGCATCACGGTAAAAGCTGCATTCGCGCCGCCATCTAACAAAGCCTGCGCGATCTTAAGATTGCAGGGCGGTTTCTCAGCAAAGCAATTCACTAACGCACGATCGAGAATCCTTGATGTATGCTTGACTTCTTTTCGTGCTAGTGTCGACAACAAATAATTTACTACCGAAAGCCCAAATGAATCCTTCCTTCGACTGGCCACTTCAAGTGGGGTCTCTCTTTCTCGATTCGTAGCAGTCACATCAGCACCTGCTTCAACAAGTGCTCGAACTGCAAGCAATTCCCCATTCGACTGGCGTGATGAAGTAATGAATTGTCAACGTGTCCACGAGAGATCAATAGTCCGTAATTAATAAACTTTTGAATTAAGTACCCATTTGTATGACGCTTTGGCACGTCAATACATGCAAAAACGCCAAGATTTTGCCATCTGCAGGTGGTGTTACTTGTTGACAGGATGCTGCGTGACTCTTGAATTGATCGAAACACTAGCGACAAGTCATTTAGCTTACGGCAGGTCGGCAGATTTTCAACAAATGAAGGTGACTTTAACGCCAAGCAAAGGAATGCTT
Source organism: Phytophthora kernoviae (assembly GCA_008080845.1). Lineage (NCBI taxonomy): Eukaryota > Oomycota > Peronosporomycetes > Peronosporales > Peronosporaceae > Phytophthora > Phytophthora kernoviae. The sequence goes on along the minus strand of VKKV01000075.1, from coordinate 26,163 downwards.
CAAGAGAACACTTCGAAGCAGCGTACCATATCGGGTATTTTGGTGAAGGACCGTCATTAAAGTGCAGATCAGGAGGAACGCCCAGCCGCAGAAAAACGCGATCAAATTCTTCTGATTGTCCATTGCTGCGCTGTGTAGCACAAAGCATGAGCACACCGAACGCACGAGTACAGGTTTCCAAATACTAGCCACGTCCGTAAGTATTCCTGGTGTTGCACGAAAGTTTGTCCAAAACAAACCATAGCCGGTGACGTGAACAGGTAATCAAAATCTTCAGCACCAAATCGAAGATAGGGCTATTGCCGATGAATCCACTGATGTCACTGATGCAATCCGCAGATAGAATCATTTGGAGGAGCTTTGTAGCTACCTCGACCGAATTTGCTGAGCTGTCGTGTATATACCTTTCGCCTGGAAATGCTACACGATACTCGTAGCCGTCTTCTTCCAGTACTGCAACTTCCTTAACCCGGTCCGCATCTATTCTACGAGGAAATGGCCTCATGATCCCTTTGAGTGCGCTCGCCAGTATGTGGACGTCTGGTTGCGCCCCATGCTTTATAAGCAGGACAAATCCATCAACGAACTGAAGGGCTGCGCAGGTACTCAATGCATTCTGAAACTCGTCTTTACACTGGCCATACGTAAAGCCACCACCACGCTTTTCATCACTTGCACCATCGCCCAAAAGAAAGCGAAGGATCTTGATCTGGTGTGACTCACACGCAGTAACCAGGAGGCTCTTAAAGGCTTTACCCTCTCGTACAAAGCACCCAGGAAAATGGTGTTGGACGATCGTAGCGAAGTCCTCCACAATTTCCCAATGACCACAGGCAATTGCAATATGGATTGGGGTCTCGGTTGGTGCATTCCACCCACCCATGCCCGTTTGATCAATGGTTGGAGAGACAAATCCGGAGAAGATGCTCATTCCAGCTTGGACAAGGACTCGAACTAATGCTACGTGTCCAAGAGCAACAACCAGGTGAAGTAGCGGCACTCTTTGGTTAATGCTGCACTCAATCAGGTGGATGAAGTTAACTGAAGCCTTATCCACTTGCTTCATTTCGCTGCTATTGTCTCCATCCGCCTGCATCATCGAATGCGTAACGCAATTGGTTCTATCTGCCTTTGTCATTGCCTCACTGACTACGAACCGAACAACGTGATGTTCGCAAAACAAATCGTCACTATTTTGACCCTTTGTTTTTCTCCAACGGACCGTTTTCTTTGTGTGGGGAATCGTCTCTTCAGGGTGGGCGCCCAGCACCAGGAGCTTTGCTGCGGTTTTCACATGACCGTGTATTAACGCGTAAAATAGAGCCCCTCGCTGACCATACCCGACCCACTCGTACCATATTCTGCGGTTTAATACTCTTTTCGGCTTTGAAGAATCACTTCTAGTAATGCAGTTCACGTCCATTCCCCCAGCAACCAACGCAATAACGACACTTGTTTGACCTGCAGCAGCAGCCAGGTGGAGAGTATTCAAACCAAACGAACTGGGAGCATAGGAGAGGGTGATTTGCTGTGATAGCAACACCTGTACAAGTTCCCAATATCCCAGCGCACTTGCGAGATGGACATCATTGCAGTGACAACTCCTTTACTTCCACCATTGTCCTCAAGCAGCCGTTTCGCTAACATCATACAAATACGTTTCATTTGGAGCCATTCCGCACGCATTTTGGCGCGCCTCACTGTGCAATTGAGTTCTTCAGGAACCCAAAACATTTGCACAGTTTGAGCAATCATCAGGCCAAAAGTTAATGGCGAACCAACAATAGGAGTCGAGTCGGACATTCCGACTCAGTGGTGAACGTTTGGCCGAGTTCGTTCGTGTGTCTATATCCTCTTGGCCGGGGAACAGATAATGCTACACCAAAAGAAATCGACTTGCCCTGCTGCAACGTACAAAGTGAGCAGGGATTAGCGCCACTACGAAGAAGAAGCTCAACCATTTCTTCGCTCTTGGAACGGATTGCAAAATACAGTGGTGTTTCGGCGTTCACTGGGGTATCTCAACATTGACTGTTGCTGAACGTCCAATAAGAAACTTAGCACAAGCAACATTGTTTGCGAGCGCTGCAAAATGAAGCGGCGAAAAGGAGCTTCGTCGGAGAAACGCGTCTTTGTCGGCACCTGCCTCCAAGAGCACTTCCAATAATTCCAAGTGTCCATTCCAAGCCGCACACCCCAGTGGCGATTCGCCATTTGTTTCGTTCGCTAGGTCAACATTTGCCCCTAGCTCTAACAATCCCCGAATCAGCGCCAACTGACCCAAAGTTTCGTCTTTCGACTGTGCATGTACCTCGTAATTTCTTTTTGCTTGGCTGCAAACCCGCTTACATTCTTGAAGGAGTACAGTTTCATTGGTTCTTGGGTGTGTCATATTAATTTCAATTTGCATACCATGGAGGCGTCGACAGATTTCCACGGCGACACTTATGTTGAAGTCTGCAATATCAGCGGCAATGTGGAAGAGTGCTGAAGGGGCTCTTTTCACAAGCCGTATGCTACGTTCGTGATCTTTATCGCGGTGATATTTGTGGTGGGCACTCAGCAGTAGCTCCAATATCAACACGCGCTCGTGGTATTTTGTGCAATTTTGTTTGCATCCTTGTAACAGTAGTTCTATCGGCGCTTCAATGTCTACTACTTCGTTCTGACCTGACGACTTTATCCTGCACTTCCAATCGCATACACATTTTGCTTCCCCCTTTCCCTTTCCACCATAATCCAAGAAGGTTCGAGATTTCTTTTGGGATCCGGAATTGGTATTGTGAGATTGATGGTGCTGCCTGCGAATTGAGTAAAGCAGCACACACGTCATAATTACCGCGAATGCATGCATAGTGCAGTGCAGTGTATCCATGGTTATCCTGCAGATCCAAATAATTTCCTCGCACGCTTTCGCTAGTGCCACCTTGATAAATCACTTCTCCGTTACTCTTTATCACAACAATGAGATTCGCTGCAATGCTCCAATGTCCTCTTTGAACAGCCACATGGAGTGGAGTGGAACCAGAAATATCCTGAAATGCTGCTGCCTGTGGAAATTTTGAGATTAAACACTTCACGATTTTGTCGTGTCCTTTGAAGACAGCAATATGCAATGGAACTTGCAAGCGTTGATCTCGTAGGTGCCCATCAGCCCCAAGTTTCAGTAATAGGTCCACCGTGGCTGTATGGCCTTGCTCTGTCGCTTCATGAAGGGCTGTACGCTGCAAGAACTCCATTTGGTCATTTATGTACCGCAAGACAGGCCGTTTCTCCAGATCCACCAACCGTTGAATCCTCAACAAATTGCCATCATGGCATGCCTCAATCATATCCCCATACACTTGTTTCTCGAGCTCGAAGCAATTACTACGATCGTAAAAGTCATTGTTCACGAGGTGTTCTAGAGTGTAATGATCCCACAATAAATCAATCACTTGACGAAGTTGAGGATACATACGATGGGCAAGGAAAAGTTCTTGCGATCATCGCCTTCTAAAACAGAGTCAGCACCATTGCCTTCAGGCTTGAAATTCATTCGTGAAACTCGCTTCGCAGCAGTTTCCAACGCGCAATACAATGGAGATTTTCCTTCGTAGTTTAGCAGCCAAGGAACGGCATGGTCCGCAGTAGCATACTCACTTCCTTCAGCCGTCCATGGCGAGCAGCGTGATGAAGTGCCGTGTCCCTCTGCTGTCCTGAATATCCACAACGACCCGAGATTTTAACAGCAATTCCATGACATTTGCATACCCGAACTCGGCAGCATCATGAAGCATAGTACGTCCCATGACATCGCGTCTGTTCAACCAAAATGCATCTTGCATGATACCACTGGTAATGTGCTGGTAAAGAGCTTCAAAGTTGCTTTCTGTCGAGCTGATGTCGTACTCAAACTCCGTCAGATAAGACTTGCTCGCCACCGGGGGCTTCTTGTCTGTGGTCTTGGCTTCGAGTAAGACTGCATCGTCGTCGCCATTCACAGACGGCCTCACATTTTCGTCTGTAATAGTGTTGGTAGGCTCAGTCACGCTGATCTTTTCCTCGATAGGTCGGATGACCAACACTGGAAATACTTCTACCTCGTTTTCTTCTAGGAAGATATTGGTAGAGGAAAGAAACCGCCCCAAGCCAATCTGTTTGTTTGTCGAGCTCACTACTGATGTGGTCAATGAGATGTCATCACTGATCATCGACACTTTAATTTTTGTGTCTGGGAGGCGAAGAAGACAACAATCTTCTTGGTATACTCCATCTATATGTCGCCCATTCTAGTTTTTTCGGTCGTCGTCGCTTCTTTGGTTCGGAACGAACAAGTCGGGATGGAGGGACTTTATCATCTGCTTCGATGCGGACCAGTATTGTATTCATACTGGTAGCTCTGACACTATCCGCACTTCCTTCTTTTCAACATACGATTGATCATTTGTTGCTTCAGAGCGCTGCCTCTCCTCTAATTGGTGTTGCGCTTCCATTGCAATTAGCCGTGCTTTCCATTGTACTTGCTGTTTGCGTAATTTATCTTCACGTTTGTGTTCGCTCAAACTCATCGAGACGATACGTTGCATTCGCTTCTCGACTTTAGGATGCACTGGATCTGTATTGGTCGGTTCCTCCGATGAAGAACAGGAATCTATTTCATTTTCATTTGCCGTGTTGGACGAAGAGCATGGCGATAGTATCTCTCAAACTGCGATTTAACCATCAGAACTCCTGGCTGTGGTCCAGTAGCTGCCCTCAGGCGCTTCAAGATGCCGGGCTTCGACTTCGTTTTGATAAGGTTCTGATCGTATATCCAATCCCCACTCCATGTGGTGCCGACGCGCCATAGAACGATCGGCTCAAGTCTCTTTCTTGGTATATTTTTCCGCAATCTGAATGAGCGGTGCTTGTACACGGGCTTGATGTCGTGAACAAATTTCTTGTATCGTGTAATGAGATTTCCCATGTAACGAAATTCAAACGGACTCGCAATTGCAGGACGTTCAAGATTGCGATTCTTGGCCAGGATGCCCGTACGAAGCCCGGAGATCCACGTAGTGCGAAAGGCACGGTAGACCATGCTCGGCGATCAACTTCCCAGACCTTATCAACTTCACGGCCTTGACATAAAAACATAAAATCATCTGGTACACGATGCACCTGTCTGTAGATCATGTCACGCACAGTTCTCAACGATGAGGCTTGCATTTGCTTCACGTTGCTGAATTCAACGGCACCCAGGAACTCTGTATCCTTCTCTAACATGATATACAGCTTGGGTTTATCTGTGCCACAAACGCATGAGTCGCATAGTCTGCTAATATAAAATCACAAGAACAATAAACTACAACCCACACACCTTGGCCCGTGCACTGCTTCACATAGTGAACAGCAAAGCGGTCTGAGAGCATAAATTTGCAGAGAACTTCCTTGGTGATTTTCCCATCTCTAGCAACACCAAGAGAGTCGAGCACATCTGCAATATACGCCATCATTGCGTGTTGCTCAGGCTCAACCTGCAGAAAACCAACAGAAGTTGCTCCATCAAACTTTAATAGCACACAGCAACGACAAACATCCACTCCACTTACATTGTACTCAAACAACTTCGTAATAGCTCGCCCCACAGCCCCACATACTACAGCAACAACCACAAACAGTGTCAATCAGCTGACATCATTCAGCCCCATAGAGCCACATCTAACAGTACATACACATGATGAGATCTATGGAACTGATGGCTCCTTTGCCTTCCAAGTCTATGATATCAAAGATCACTAGTTCACACAAACATTAAGTCAGCTGCACTATCTCTTTTACCTCCCTGGTATTTATTAATGTAATAGTACGCACTCTCAAAGCGTTGCAGCATATTGGGAGCTTGGCACACAAGCACCAGTGCAATGAGGACCTCCATGACGTCCACCATGCACTGAACTCTCGTTGGTGTCCGCGGGAGGAAGAGACTCATGACGTCTTCCACCAGTTTCTTCTCCTTGATCCCCAGAATGGAGCCGAGCTGCAATGCATCTACGCAGAAGCGAGACGTGAGCAGACGGTAGCGTTGCAGCACGAGACGCACGTGCTCCAGATGCCACGACCGGAAGCGCCGCTTGAAGAACGGAGCCATCTCCAGCTCCGCATACGCCAGAGGCAGCGGACGCGTGCTGCGGATCCCCATGGACGTTGCTTCCGCACTGTGGCGCGTCGTCTGGTGCTGAAGCGACCAGCGAATGCGGGTGCGAATGATGGTCCTTCAAGATACAATCCCGTCTAAATCGATACACTTACTTTCATTAACAAATATAATATGTGGCACACATCATTTTAACCCTGCTAAAGTCGATCATCGAAATATCGGGGAGAGGCACCACCAGTATCAGTCTACAGTAGTCAGTTGAAAGCTGCACGGACAGTATGCGCTCTTGCTGGAACTCTGTGACCGTCGCGTGTGCTGTCTACTTTCTCTGTGCCCTCCCTGATGCTTCAGCGTACAAGGTATTCCAGCAGAAGATCCCGAATGGCGGCAACGTCCCTGGCGTAAGTGCCGTGGGCCACGAGCGACCGAACATTGGCGGCCCCAACAACGACTTTGGCTTGGACTTTGTGGCCGCCATGTTCCAGTGGACGAAGCAGTTCTGCGAGAAAGACTCAGATGGGGATGGACAAACCAACGGACAGGAGTTGGGGGATCCTTGCTGCGAATTTGACTTCCGGAAGAACAAGAAGGTGCGCTGGACGGAAGGAATTTCTCACCCTGGAGACCCGGAGTTCAAGGCCGATCCAGCTCTATGGGAGGGATTGTGTGTGGGGGAGACGCAGAGCCTCAAGAAGCAACTCAGGAAGCTACAAAAGCTGCAGAGACTACAGAAGCTGCAGAGGAGCAGGTTGTAGAGGAGGAAGAGGCAAAGGACAAACAGGAGGAGGCTGTTGTAGAGACAGAGGAAGAGGTATTGGCTGCAGTCCAAGGAGGAGAAGCTGGATCTGTTGGAGGGGGAGCCCCTGCACTGTTCTCGTCGATGGTCTTGTCGGCTGGAGCACTGTTCGTCGTGGTGATGTACCTTGTGATGGTGCGGACAGGTCGACGATCCACGCGCCTCCCGATCTTCCGACAGCAGCGACGAGGGCCCATGTAGATAAAACGCAGCAAGTATTTCCGCGTCTTGTAGAGTTATAGACTTGCAGTTCAAATCTTTGTACCCGTAATGAGCGCCAAGTGTGCTTCAAGCGATTGCAATGCACAGTGGTGCGTGCCAATACACTAACCATCCCATAGATATTATCCGAGGCAGAAGTCACCGCTTCACCGTGGAGCAAGAGCAGGTGATGCCGATAAACAACGGGAGAGATTATCTGTGTGTCCGTTCATCTGACGTGGCTAACTAGTCGTTTCTTTGAAGCAAATGCGCTCGGGGTTCAATGACATGAGCCATTTTCCATTCAGCCAAGAAGAACGAGTGAAGATGCGGGCCTCTGATGTGTTTATCGGCGCGATCGCATTCGTGATGTGTGCAACGCCTCAGGTGTCCAGCTACTCGATGTACGCGATGCGAGTTCCGAATGGAGACAAGGTGCCCGGTGTGACGGCATTGGGACACGTGGATCCAGTGCTGGCAGGTCCGATGAACGAGTTCGGCATGGACATGATCGACACAGATTTCAAGTGGACCAAGCAGCTTTGCATGAAGGACTCGGATGGCGACGGTCAGACCAATGGACAGGAGCTGGGTGACCCTTGCTGTGAATTCGTTTTCCGCAAAAACGCGGTAGTGCGTTGGTCGGAGGGTGTATCGCATCCTGGGGATGCGGAGTATACGTCAGATCCGGTGCTGTGGGAGGGAGTGGTGTGCCAGGAAGCTGAAGGTGAAGCTGCAGCCGACCCCTTAGCAGCTTCGTCTACTGCAGTGAGCAAGGTTGCTACTGAAGGAGAGGCTAAGGCAGACGCAGTGACAGCGGACTCCGACAAAGCGAAGACCGAAGCGGTGATTGAGACACATGCGGAGACTGAAGGAGATGATGATACACAGTTGGAGGCTCCGATACTAGCTGACAGTGGAGAGGCGGGGGCGGAGGGTGCCACGTTGAAGGAAGCGGCAGTAGAAGGCAATGCTGTCTCTGAGAAGACTGCCATTGCGAACAAGTCCGTTGGAGCTGCGCCAGCGTTGTTCTCATCAAGTCTTCTTTCGGCGGTGGTGGTCCTCGGCCTACTGGGCTTTGTGTTGCTGCGCTTGCAACGAAAACGGAATCATTTTAGCTTGCCTCGTCGGCAACAACGGCGGGTACAATAAAAGAGTGAGATACAGTTGTTGGTGTTCATGAGCATTCCACTGCGGTGTTTGTTTGATCAGGGCACTGCAACGCTTGTCAAGCCATCCAAGCGTGAGCTCGTCGAGCGCTGAGTATGGTACGCTCGGAGTCGAAGCACCGTCTTCGCCCGGTCAACCAGTGTATTACAACGCAGCAATAATAGTGCTGAACGTATCCAACTGTAGTCGACATCACCCGCCATCTTTGTGCGCTGTCTGCTTTGTTGCTCTCGTTCGCGGCTACTTCGTCTCTGCGAGACCTTTGCATCGACACTGTGTACCCACCAGTCAAAGTCGATCCGCTGTCGCCATTGCAGCGTCGCTGCAGCATGCGAATCGGTCGCCGCCAGCTGTTCCTCGTGCATTTATTTCCACCCCGAAATGACCAGCTGCATTTCATTCCTCTTTCAAGTAATGCATTACACGGCCGACATCTTGCGCCAACAAAGCATTGCAAACATCACCTCGGCCAGTTAAAAGCTTGCCAAACATGGTTCCATCGTCTTGAACTCCGAGTGTGTGCAAGGCGTCACCAATATCGACAGTTTTGAGTAGCGTCGCCCGACACCACGTCGCGACTTTACACGGTCATTACGCACCTCAACGCTAGGGGTCCGATAGCCATAGACTGAACACGATGTGGGCAAAGCGTGGGCTGAGCCACACGCCTCTGGCTGTCAGTCACAGGACCTTCGTCGCTCGCCAGCCAGTTCAATAACAGCACACAGACAAGGATACTTCACTTCGTTCATCGTTGGCCATTTCAAGATTTGAGTGTCGGTCGCGTTGTTGTTGTTGGTGGTGGTAACCCCAGACATCGACATCTTCACTCCCGGGAACTCCCTCTAGTCGACACTCGCTCCGTTGGGTTTCGATCATGTACGACGCGAAATCCGTGAACGGCATGGTGCCCCAGCCGCCCCCGAGCAAAATGGACTTCTCCACGTTCGAGTCGCCGCTGGACTTCGACGCCAGTGGTGCCTCGTTCGACGACGACGGCGGCCGCTTCGTGGCTGGAGAGCAATTTTACAACCACGAAATGTACGGCAGTCTCCGCAAGGGAGGCGCCGTGGACTTTGTCCATGGAGTGTCTGGGGTTGGCCGCTGCCACCTTCACCTCCATGTTGTCGTATCAAGCTCTCCTGACGCTGGTGCAACCCATGTATAACACCCAACTCGGGTTGACTGCTACACAGATCGTTGCGGTCGGGCGACTGGTGCAGATGCCCATGGCGTTGAGTTTCCTCGTCGGTTTGCTGTCCGACTGCTACCCGATCATGGGTCTGCGCCGCAAAGGATACATGATCCTCGGGTGCATCATCAACGGTGTCAGTGTCTTTACCATCGCTGGTGTCAGTGCTGCCCTCGGAAATAACAAGGAGGCAAGCGAGGATGGTGATCTTGGCGTTGATCCTCGTGGCGTTGGCCAGTATCGGCTGCATCATTACCTACGTCTGTGTGCACACCCGTGTGATCGAGTACTCCCAGCGAGAGTCGCTACGTGACCGAGGCGCAATTCAAGCTTCGTATCTGATCTTCCGCCGCGTTGTGTCGATTTTCACATCAGTGCTGTCGTTCCTTGCGTTGGGCACTGGATCGGAGCCCAACATGTCGGTGTCTGCTGCCATGATCGTCCTGGGTGTCATCTCGGTGTTGCCACTGCCGCTCATCTTCCGCTACTGGAACGAAGAAGTGTACTCGCTCAACACGTCCATGAAGATCCGCAGTCAGATCCTGTGGAAGATCATGCAGCAAAAAGCAGTGTGGCGCATTTTGGCCTTTATCTGGTTCTTCACGCTCTTCCTCGGCATCAAGTTTAGCGACTCGACGAGTGTCGTCACCAAGTGGGCGGGCGCTAGCGGCGACAATTCGCTGCTGGTCAAGACCATCCAGGATCTAGTCATGATTGGCATCATGCTCATTTGGCGCTACCTGTTCATTAACCGTCTGTGGCCCATTTTCTTCGCGTTGGCGCCGGCTTTCCAGATCCTGCCGAATTTGTTTGTATCGCTCATGGTGTCGCTCGACATCGTGCGCAACCGTTACTTCTACCGCGTGTTCTACTCGATGACGTACGTCTCGGACGGCATCGGTCTGCTTAACACCATCGTTCCAGTGACCGAGATCGTGCAGGAAGGTTCCGAGGGTGCATTGGTGGGTCTAACGCTCACATTGCAACGCTGCGTTAACATTTTCGTGGACACGAATGCCAACGGTATCTTCCAAGGCACCAACTACTACAACACTGCCGAGGTGGCGAAGGATACGCCGGATGCGCGTTGGGATGTGCTGCTATCGCTCTTTCTCAACTTCGCTCTCAATGCTCTGGCATGGGTTGGTCTGTTTTTCCTACCGTCTCAGAAACTGGACGCACAACAATTACGGATGTACGGCGGGTTTACCAAGGCTGCAAGCGCCGGTATCATCGGTTTCTGTCTTTGCTTTTCATCTATGGTTTCGTCATGACGTTGATGTCCTTGATCCCGTCCACGTCCTGCTTCGTACTTGTTGGTGGTTCCGGCTGCTAAAACCATGCGGTATTTATGAAAGCCATACCAGCAGCAGCGTTAGGAAGCTGCTGGAACTGATAGCAGATAATGAAGTCCATGAACTATAAAATTTGCAATGATTCGATGGTGCTATCAACCAACTTGATGGAAAAACTCGATCCTTCAAAAACGAAATACTCGTAGCAGTAACTTCAAGGGCTCCGTCGCTAAAGGATCATGTCCAGCAAGATTTGTACATGGCAGGTAAAGGAAACCATACGCTCGGTGTAATGTTAACTATCGCAAAGTAATTATTGTCTTGCCTGTTACCTCCTTTTCCAAAGTCCAGATGGCCATCGGCTGTCGATCATTTTGCTTTGCAAAGCGGCAGAGCCCCAGAACAGCGTCCGCAAACAGCATAATACACATAGTTCAGCTTAGCTGTAAAAGCACGTGTTGGCGCTTCGCAAAGCCTGGCACAAAGTAGGTGAATGTCACTCGACCAGAGGGGACGAAGAACCATTTGTCAAGTTTGCAACTGAAGACGTAAGGTCATTGTTCCTCAAGCAACCTGGAGGACGTACTAGTCGTTGACTTATCGGGGAGTGTCCGCCGCACGACGATGAAGTTGTTGTCGTCGTCACACAAGGTGGACTTCAAGAACTGCCAGTCACCTTCTGTGGGTGATTTCAATGACATCGACGTGATGCCACTATCTACTTACCAACAGAGTCGAGATGCAATGAGTTCGGCACTTGAGGGTGAACCTGGTCAGCAGCTCTACAACACTGAGGTCTACGGCAGTCTGCGCAAGGGAGACGTAGTCAAGTTCTTCTCGGTCGATTGTCTAGGTCTTGTGGCTGCTACATTTTCGTCCACGTTCTCGATCGAATGCATTAGCGGTATACTCAGACCGATGCTGTCAGTTCATTTCGGGCTTACGACAGCCGAGCTCGCGGCCGCGCAACGGTTAACCCAAATGCCTTTGGTGCTGAGCTTTTTTCGGATTACTGTCAGACTGCTATCCGATCATGGGTCTTCGCCGCAAAGGTTACATGCTGGCGGGTTTGACGTTGACCGTGTTGAGCGTCTTTGTCATCGCTGGATTGGACGCGTACGTGGACTCTTTGCGCGCCGATAATCCAAGTGACGGTTTGGCAGCTGTAATTATCGCCTTCACTGCGTTAGCAAGTACCGGAGATGCCATTTCGTACGTGTGCATCCACACTCGTGTGATTGAGCTTTCCAGCGTGAACCGCTTGGTCTGCGGGGCTCTATCCAGGCGTCGTATTTGATTTTCCGGTGTATCGTGTACATCATCACGGATGCATGCGTGTATGCTGTGAAAAGTGCTGGTGACGATTCTTCTGCCGCGTATCCAACGGCGCTAGTGGTCTTTGGCGTCGTCATAGCGCTGCCGATCCCTCTTATCGTAAAGTTTTGGGAGGAAAAATGCTACTCGTTATCAACACCAGTGAAAGTTCGCGGGCAGATATTATGGAGGATTATGCAGCAGAAGGCAGTGTGGAGCATCCTGTTATTCATGTGCTTCTTTACGCTGTTCATGGGCATAACATTTAGCGGTCCATCAGCCGTTATCACCATGTGGGCTGGTGCAAATGGAGACAACGAATTTCTGACCCAAATCATTCACTACGGCGTCATTCTGCTGACAATCGTGGCTTGGCGCTACTATTTCATGAACCGGCCGTGGAGACAATTTTACGCCGCTGGTCCAATCTTGCTCATCGTGCCACAGTTAATTGTTGCCAGCTGCGTCAGCATGGACGAACTTCGTGACCGATACTTCTACCATGCCATGACCGTGTTTACCAGCATTTCGACGGCCATTGGATGGTTTGGCAGCATGACTCCCCTTACGGAGATCACCCACGAAGGTTCCGAAGGTGCGATGGTCGGACTTATGCTCGCTGAATATCCTGGTCAATATCTTCGATCAGACCAACTCTGTCGGGTTATTTGAGGGCAGCACCTTCTACAGCGCGGCCGCTGTTGCAGCAGACACTTCCAAAGCGCGGATGGATGTACTTGGAGCATTGCTGCTGAATTACGGAATCAACGCTCTTGCGCTTATCGGTCTCATTTTCTTGCCACGACAGAAGCTGGACACCCAACAGCTACGAAGTTACGGCGGATACACTAAGGGTGCCAGCGCTGCGATTGTCACGTTTGCGGTCGTGATGTTTTTGTACTCACTGGTCATTGCCGCCATGACGTTTATCCCCGGGGCGTCTTGTAGTCGTATTGCTGGTGGCTCGGGCTGTTAACACAGAGTTCACTTAAAAAAAGGTTGTATTACATTCTTGTTATGGCATGTGATCGGATATACTGCTGAACACGACTATCTCTTTACCACAAAAACCAGTTGATGCTTTTCCTCAGACTAAAATATGTCATGTGGAGACCGCGCAGCCGAGCTGGAAACCACATGCTCATATCCTCTTCCAAAACCTTCTTATGAGGTCGTCCATGTGAAGCTCACACCAGGTTTTTGGGTGGGATTGAGTCTGTTGACGACTCTACAGAAACAACGTACCTTCACTTGCCAATTACCTGCGATAGTAGGCATTCACCAGCAAAGCTGGAAGAGGTACTAGTCGTCGATCTGTCGGGAAAGCTTCGTCGGGCGACTATGAATACGATATCGCCGCTGGAGCTCAAGATGGATTTCGAAACTTCCATTCACCTCAGATTGCTGTGTTGAGTGGCACTGATGCTCCACCGTTAAATGTGTACCAGGTTCGCGATGTTGAGAGTTCAGTCGACGATATTGGGCCGGGCCAGCAATTATATAACGCCGAAATTTACGGTAGTCTACGCAAGGGCGGTGCCGTTAAGTTTTTCTCACTCTACTGCTTGGGTCTCGTAGCTGCGACGTTCTCGTCCACTTTTGCGATCGAGTGTCTGAACAACGTGATCCAGCCCATGCTGGCCAAAATGTCGGTCTCTCTCCGGCGGAACTCGCCGCATCGCAGCGACTGACAATGGTGCCTCTGCTACTGAGCTTCTTCGGTTTGTTGTCCGACTGCTACCCGATCATGGGTCTCCGTCGCAAATTTTACTTAGTGATCGGATTGGTGACAACGGTGGTAAGCATTTTCTTTCTCGCGGGGTTGAATGCGTACATGGAATCTCTTCCAGCTGCCAACTCGAATTTCGGTCTCGCGGGTCTCATTATCGCGTCCGCAGCTCTGGCCAGCACCGGAAATATCATTACGTACGTGTGCATCCACACTCGTGTGATTGAGCTTTCCCAGCGTGAACCGCTTGGACTTCGAGGTTCCATCCAGGCGACGTACTTGATTTTCAGGTGTATCGTCTACATCATCACCGATGCGTGCGTGTACGCTGTACGAAACTCAGTTACCGCTGCTTCAACACCGTACACAACGGCGCTGGTGGTGTTTGGAATTGTGATCGCGATGCCCCTACCGCTGATTCTCAAGTATTGGGAAGAAAACGTTATTCACTCTCGACACCGATGAAGACGCGAGGACAGATTTTGTGGAAGATCATGCAGCAAAAGGCGATGTGGAGTGTCTTGGCCTTCATGCACTTCTTCACACTGTTTCTAAACATCGGGTTCAGTGGGCCATCCTCCGTTATCAGCATGTGGGCAGGTGCGAGCGGAGACAACCAATTCGTGATCCAAGTCATGTATTACGGCACAATGATGTTGACGATCTTGGTGTGGCGCTTCTATTTCATGAACCGACCGTGGCGGTACTTCTACGCTGCTGCTCCGATCCTGCTCATTGTGTCGCAATTGTTTGCTTCCATTTGCATCAGCATGGACTTGGTTCGAGATCGGTATTTCTACCGTGTCATGACGCTATTTACCAGTGTTTCAGCTGGGATCGGTTGGTTGGGCAGCTCCATTCCTCTCACTGAGATCATCCAAGAAGGCTCGAAGGTGCCATGGTCGGACTCACCTTGTCACTCTACTTCCTTGTGACCATGTTCGTGCAGACCAACTCCGTCGGTTTGTTTGAGGGAAGCAACTTTTACAGCACGGCGGAGGTCGCAGCAGATACTTCGAAGCGAGGGTGAATGTACTCGAGGCGCTGCTACTGAATTACGGGATCAACGCGCTGGCGTTTTTGGTCTGTTGTTCCTGCCTCGACAAAGCTCGACACCCAGCAGCTACGAAGCTATGGTGGATACACCAAGTGCGCCAGTACTGCCATTGCCACATTTGCTGCGATGATGTTCCTGTACTCGTTGACTATCTCAGTGATGACTTTTATCCCTGATACTTCGTGTATTCGCATAGCTGGTGGTGCTGGGTGTTAAGGTGCACCTGCATGTAATCTATTCATTGAGTTCGTTATGCTAATATGCATTGAGTTTATGATGGATGGCAATATTTTGATTCGCTTTCACTGTTGAGCTCTTCAACCAGTTACAACGTCACGTTATTACTTTCTGTGTGCTATCCCTTTTCTATCGATCACTTACTTCACGGCAGGCACTTAGCGAGTAGCCAGCCATGAGCTGGATACATGCTCGAGAAGAGGGTGACAAAAATTCGTCCTGGTCCGCAAGGCTTCGACGTGAATCGCGTGCAAACGCCTCCAGAGCATCAGCTCGGCGACCTAACTGGAAAGCATCTTTGCTCTGCAGCATCGTTTCCAGCGAGCGAAGATGTTTTCCGTTGTGCGAGTCATCTTAAACGGAATGCGATCGTCCACACGAAGCGGGGCACCGTTGCGCGTTTGCAGGCGTAGGAAAATTCCTGCGGCCAGACACGAAACATGGAACTCCACGCCATATTGTAGCGAGCCACCCAGTCCGATCGCCTTCATAATGCCATTGTTACGACGCGCGTGACCAAACTGCAGTAAGAGATCACATAACTGGCGCAGCATCTGCTTCTTCAATGTCGCCGGCAGGACTTCAGCTAGTGGTTTGCACACGAAGTTGGTGACCTCAGCAGCCAAGAACAAAAGCTTCATCTCGGCTAAAGAGCTACTTTCCACGCGAGCACGTTCCATCCAACCCATCAATTTTGTCAATAACGCAAGACTCAGAGACTCTGTAAGGACTGGTGCGCGGCGCAATTGTTGTAGGAAAAGCACCTGAAGTGTCAACATCTTGCCCTGCTCCAGACACGCCGCCTCAAACTCATCGCCACTCAGCTCAGGCACTTGCAGTCGCAAGGCCAACGCGTCCCAACTTCCCCGCCGTTCCTCGATGATCCACTTTTCGATGCTTTTCTCTGCTACCTGGCTCATTACGTGAACTGATGCTAGTGCGCGGCCACACGCCGCCAAACATGCCAATTCCCTCCACGGAAGGCAATGAAACTCCAGAGTACCTTACCCAGCGGCGTACCAATAGCTTCAGCTGGAGACTGGGACGCAGTGACCATAGTACCACTGTTCAAACCTTCATCCTTGCCATTCGACACAAACGAGCGATCCGAAGAGAATTGGTGGCTCTGTTCATTTCGTTGTCGTAGTGCCTTTTGGCTGGATACAAAATCGCGCACGAGGGCATCAATTTCCACGAAGACAACGTTGCCACACTTGGCCCAATTCAACGCGTTGTTTCCTGATGGTGGCAAGGCCGAAGAATTTCCACTGCCATTGCTACTGGACTGCTTTTTGTTCTGTGCATGGCTTCCATGCTTAAAGAATACTTCCACCAGTGACAGGTTACAAAACCGCAGCACTCCAGCCACGGTGGCTGTCAAATCTTCTTCTGTGACGCCCCCTTTACTTCGTTTTCATCATTGACAGCTTCATCGGCGTTGTTCTTGCCAGATTCTGATCGATAAAAGTGCACCAGTTCGTCCAGCTTTTCATATAGTGCTGTACAACTTGCCCCATAAAGGACCATTAGCCAAGCAGCGTGCTCGGAGTTGTAGCGGTTGCCATCCAGGCAGCCACGATCGTTAACTTCAAACACACCGAAGAGCAGCTTTAAAAGAGATTTACTCGCTGTAGGCTTGCTGGTTTAGGAAGAGCGTCGTGGTGTAGTGTTGTAATCTGTCCAAATAAACGTAGGACCAGCTGCAGCCTCGTAAATGCATCTTGCATGACTGCAGCAGTTGGCACCGCCGGGAACGATGCCAGTGTAGTGAAGCTTGACCCACTTTGACCTCTCATGTGTCCACGACTACCCAAAGGCTCTTTGAGTGCCTCTAAAATATGGAGTTGCAGTGTTTCCAGATCTGGCATCGTCATCTTCCATTTCGCCCAAAAAGATGATTGCTGCTTTATGAAGTTGACGAAATATGGTGGTAACACGTTTGTTGAAGACGCATGGCCACCGGGAGCCTGGAAATGCGGCAGATCAATCACCAACTCCAGACATAACTTGGCAAATTCTAGCAAAAATGATGAGCTCACAGCCTCGCTCTGTGCTCCTAACCACGCATCCGTCGATTTCCATGTCGTGCGACACAATACATCGCGCACTAACCACGACACGAATGGATACGGGGACATCGTCGAATGTGTTGGAGGAACCATATGATCGGTGGATCCTGTTGTCAATGCCGTCAGTTGTTGCCTCTCTGTCTGAACAAGCTCGCGCATCTGTTGCACGATCTCCAGTGTAAGACACCAATGTTCCCATGCCAACCGTGTCACATACTGGTGGAAGTGCTTGCAAATGTGTGTAGGTGCGTGTGGCACAAGCGTGGTGAGGTAAAAACCCCAAATTTGCGAGAGTTTCACAGTCGTTGTCAACTCGACAACATTGCCGCTGCTGGTTAATCCTGCTGTCAACGCAGCTGGCTGACCCTTGAGATATTCTGAGCATGTTGCTACGAAGCACGAGCAAATGGTTGTGCCAGTAGATAGCGAGTCTTTTTCCGACCAAGGCGCACTGATCGCCGAACCTTCGGTGGTTGTGGATGGCTGATACAAAGTTGAAAGCAGTGGTTCAAAAATGTTGTAATCAGTTGCCATTGCTGATGCTCTGGAGCCACACGACAGCAAAGTGTAAATAAATCCAGGAAACTCTTGAGCACACCGAGGCGTTGCCAGTACACGATGGGGCACTTCGGCGAGGTTGAAACTGCAACGGGTGTTTCTCTTCCCCGTAGCAACTCACTACCGTTGCCGGGACTATTTCTTGTACTTGACCCACCACCAGCTGACATTCCACCTTGCCACCGCAACGACGTCATGTGATGACTAAGGAATACAACACACGCTTCAATTTGCATGATTGGGAGCTCTTTCCACACACTTATCGGGATCCCGACCAGTGCCTCCCACACCACTGCATCCACCGGACGCGGTAACGCTGCAAGCCCCGATACACTAGTGCCATCGTCTCCACCAGTAGGTGACGATGAGGCTTCAACTCCAGCTCCATTTCCATTATTTGTTTGGAACCGATAATCGTCGTGAACACCAACCAACGCGTGCACCATCTTCTCGACGTGGTCTTCCAAGTGCGCGGAACAAATTAGATTGAGAATCTTCGCGTATACACGCACAACCTCGTTCAAGGTTTCTGCTGCACTGTTGCCACTACTCCCTCGACCACTGTTCACCAAAGCGCGATCAGCGGGGAACTGGTGATTAACGTCACCTAAAATCATGCACAACACGGTGTCGCGGTCAAACTTGGTGGGTGTTTGCGGGCTTTTGATTCCCAACCACGCACGGAAGTCAAAACGGCGCAACAGCGTGAGTTTCTCTTCACCAGAAAGTTTTGATGAACTGCTGACACTCATTAATTTTGCGAACATTTCGACAAAGCGTGACGGAGCTGCAGCCGGGAAGAAACAATCGCTTAAGAGATTAATGCGCGACGGATCTTCCAACATGAGCTGTAATAACGTGCACGTCTCGCGCTCGTCCATGCACACAAAACTCAGACCGAGCTGCTTGATAGAACGCCACAGAACCTCGCGGAATGGCGGCACCATTCGTGACAGCTTCGTATCAAGGTCAGTCAGTAATCGGAACCACTCCAGTCCTTTGTTATGCAATCGTTCCACTTGTTGCTCGATTTTCTCAATTGGCGAAAGTGTCTTTATCTCCGCGGCGTTAGTAACCACGTCAAGATCACCTTCCTCATTACTTTCGGTGATGTCTCCGTCTCCTGTCATATCTAGCAGTGCCTCGTTTTCCAATGTTTTCTTCTGACGTTGAAGTTTCTGGTGCTCCACGTCCAAAGTTCTAACGACTTGGTCAATAAGCAGAATTTGAAGCGACAGCATAAACCCGTCTCCATCGAGTTGTAAAAACTGCTCAACTGCGTATGGTTTTAATGACGAGGCGGCTTCGTCATGGACATGGTCCGAGTGTTCAGTTAGCGATGAAGTCATATTGGTTACGAGCATTGACCGCACATCGCAGCGCTCGCCCTGAGCACGGATTGATCGGATTGCATCATCAAGCCGAGAGTCCATCATCCATTCCAAAAATTCAAAACGGAACGCTGCAGGGCTACGACAGTTTGCACCCTCAGGACACGGAAGGCTTTGTATTACCGTCCTCGCCTTGCTCATATAAAGTCGTGACACATTGTCCACCATCTCTGAGTCCAAAGACACCAAAACGGACAGATTCTCAGAGAATTTCATGGCCACAGCCTTTAGACCATGTTTGTTTAGCGGGATCGATGGAGAGATGGTACACCCCTCAGGCGTGACAGCAACCATAACCTTGGGCAACAGAGTCAAGGCTGATGGCCCACAGGATTCTGGTACTAACGGCAGGGGGTCAATAGCTTGGCTGGTTGCCCCTGCAATTCCTGCAAAACTGCTGTGCCTCCGTGCTAACTCAGGTGCTTCTTCAACAAATGCGAAACTGTCTTCCTCGCCAGCCGCAGCGAAAGGTGTCGATAACGCCAATATCGAGGACCGTCCATTCTCATCATGGTTGTCACCGTCCGATATTAAAGTTGTACGCCTCCGCGTAAATTCGAATCCACACCAATTTGTCCACAATTGCAACTCAGCCCACTTCATCGAATGCGAGTTCAGCAATGCATCACTGAGGCGTAGAACATCTTTAAGACGTTCTATTTCGTAGTGACGAGGCAATCCCGTTAGTTCCTCTTCTTTCAGCCACTGGTTAGGATCCCTTTCCTCCAACCATGCATCCATCGCCGTGTAAAGCTGTGAAAGTGCCACAAAATGGGCGTATTTTCGCTCCTTTAGCTCTGTCACCGCGCTCAGTCCACCGTTCGAAGTAGCAGAGGTGCCCGTAGCAGTCAGAACTACTTGTGCCTGGTTGGAACAGTAGTTGACCATTTTACTTAGTTTGATTTGTAAACTTTTCCGCAGATGCACGCGCTTAGCACTGCGATTACTCGAACGATCAAGAAAGTGATGGCCAAACACATGACTACCGCCAGCAGTCGCGAAGTACAACGCGAAAAAACTTGCCAGTATACAATTTGCATGGGCTCCGACTCAGGTAGGTCAAGGCAGTAGTTACACCAGCGATAGATCTTGTACTGAGACAGCGAGTCCAAACTAGTGTGGCAAAATGCGAACGGGTCACATGACGCAGAGGAGGGCGCATCAAAAGCAGTATCTTCCGCTTGGTCTTCTGGGCTATGCCCGCCTCGCGTAGCCATCAGTGCCGTCGTAAGGCGTCCCTCTGTATTCTGCATCTTTTCCAACTTACTCATTGTTTTGGGTTCGAATTTGATCATGAGTTGACCCATGATAAGAAATAATGGGACTTCCTTCCGCGTTTCAACGAGCAAAACCCACAGCGCGAGGTACGGACATCCATTGACATATTGTGCCACATCAAACGATCCTCCAAATATCGTGGCAAACGTCGCCGACGTAGCAGCTGCCGGTAAAAAGCTCATTACAATGACTTGTTCGTTCTCGAGATATTGCTGTTCTGGTTGGTCTGCACGCTCCTGTCGCAGTGCAACGCGCTGGCAAAAATCCTCAAATGCATTCTCTACCATCTCCACAAGCTCGTATAAAATGTTGAACGATGCAGTTTCTTCGGAATTTCCGGGTGCAGAATCTTTGGACCCGTATGAATGCTCCATGCTGCAATGTATCAAAACATCCAAGACGTGTCGAAATGCTGCGTTCTCGTACCAATATGGCACGCGCAGCAACGCCTTCATCCAGAATCTCATCGACTCTCCTAGTGATAGCTCGTCGACGGAATATTCAAACGAGTGTTGAATAGCAACACACAGCGCTTTGGCCGATGTCGAATGCTCACTACCGGCAGCTAGTAGCGCAAGTGAAGCGTTACCAGCAGTCAACGAAGAGTTGCGGATCGATAGGGCAGCACTTGTCGAAGATGATGCCGACGGTGACAATGCCCCCGAACTGTTTTCGCCTCCCAATGCTGAAGATATCCACGACATTGCGCCATGAAATAATGCTGACGTAGTGACCGACACCGGACTGGATTGGGGAAACACTCATTAATGAGAGCAGGTAGCACGACAGGATGCAAATAGCGGCTGCATTCACGCACAAAACGCAGCTTCGCTAAGATACGAGATTTTGCCGTACTCTCCCATCCGCCGATGTACCCCTTATTGAGAACCTCTTGCATTCGGTGGAGTTCGTCAGTATTAATGTACGAGAACTCGTGCAGTGCCTTCAGCAGACTCAGCATTTCATCGGTGGATAAGGCTTGCATCGCAGCCATGCAAACTTCTAGCTCGTTGTCAATTCCCAAAGCTATGTCATTGAGATGCAATTCGGCGGGAACATTAACTTGGTCAGACGGTAAAGCTCCTTCCCCATCATCCGCTTCCTCACTGGTTGAAGTAGGCGGCTTGGACACACTTTCATCTTCCTCTTGAGGTGCCGACACATGTTCGGGCTGGAGGAAGGCTTTTCTTTATCCAAACGCGATAAAATTGGGAACAAATTCTGGAGCACCTTGATTGCAGCAGGGAAGAGGTCACTCTTCAGTAACACAAGTAACGGTTCCCAGCGGTCCAGCCGGTCACTGAATACGAAAGTCGTCATCTGGCAAATCACATACGCTACAATAGGCTCCGTCGGGGTGCCGCAGTCGCAGATACTGTTGACTCAATATCCCCATCTCCTTTGCCATGTTGTTGTGGTATCAGAATCGTACGACCTTCTTGTTGTATTGGCGCACCCGTGCTTCCTCAATTCAGGTTCTGTGACGTTATGTCTAGTGCTATCACTGTGACCGAAATCAGACACCTCGTGCTCAAGTGAGGTAAAGAATGGGAACGCTTTCCGCGTAGGCAAAACACGTAATACCGAGGCCCCAGCGAACCACCGACGCAAAGTAAGAGCTTCTCTTGAGCGATCATGGCGAAGATCAATGAGCGGTAACAGCGGTTCGTGCGTCTTCGGCGAGTAAAATCGTAGCTTGAGCATGAGCTTCCAGCACCACTTCTCAAAGTTCACAGTTCCTTCTAGCCATAACGCACGTCGAATAGATTTGGCTATTGAGGATACCTCAAGTTTTTGCGGAGCTCCACCTCCAGAGATAACAATAGCCGATTCAGGGTCGCTTGCACGCTCCTGCCGTGTCTTATAAAGCACTAATGCCTCTGCAACCATGAGAGCCACCTGACGATGTAGCATAGCGTCTGTAAACAGTCGCTGTTGTTTAACATTGTACTCCCAATTAATACGGTCCAGTAGAAATCGAGCCAACACGCTGCGTGGCGCCCCGGTGTCTTCCAGCACAAGCCATTCTTGAAGATTAAGAAGGTCTTGAGCTGTTGGTCGCCAACGATTGATTGGAAATGTCTCGAACACGTGAATCCATGTAGCCGCGCACTCATGGTATTTAAATAGTAACGTAATGAGCAGCGATAAAACCCACGGATGCGCCAAGCATATAATGCTGAGAGGTCCTGCAGCTCGCTCACCATTTTCACCAAGTGCTTGCTTGCACGATGAAACGGTGTACCCAGCCATAAACAATTCATGGACAGCGATTGACACCAAATCATTCCGCTCGTCAACGTGTTCATCCTTTGATGGCGTCCCACATCCGCATGATGCAGCCAGGCTCGCCACCGCATTCAGTAAATGCATCGCACCCTCAGTATCGGATTCAATAAGGGCATAGAGATGTTGACGCACCAGTACTCCGGTATCCACTTCTTGTGACGATGGTTTCCCGACAAATTGCATCCAACCTGACGCCGTTTTAGCCTCCATGGGCAAACTGTGGAGGTTGAATAGCAGCAGTGC
The DNA here is from genome assembly GCA_008080845.1 of Phytophthora kernoviae. Taxonomy (NCBI): domain Eukaryota; phylum Oomycota; class Peronosporomycetes; order Peronosporales; family Peronosporaceae; genus Phytophthora; species Phytophthora kernoviae. The sequence continues at coordinate 3,223 of VKKV01000075.1, read as the reverse complement.
TAATACATCCCACTTTGCTAGGTCACTTAAAGATCCAAACGGAAACAATCTCAAACTTTTCCACGCTACACGATTGCAGTCAGCTGCCAAAAGACCATGCAGACTTGTCAAGAAGAGCTGATCAAACAGTGTTGGGTAGAACACAGCATCCTTCGTTTCGAGAAGACTAGCTCGGCCTGATCCAGGCAATTCCGCAGCATTGGCAAGTAATTGCCCAATAAGCTGAGCAATGCGAGTCGGCAATTTCTCAAACTCTTGGAAGGCGCGCAAACTATGAGTAAGCTCCAACACCAATGTAAGGGCTCGGCTGAAACACTTCTTCACATCCGAGGTACAATGGAATAACTGTTCAAAAGCAAATGTGTTGGGGAACTGATTCAATACCGCCACAAAATCTTCGTCAGAGAGAAAATACCGATCCAGCATCTCTGGATTTTCTAAGAGCACCCACTCCGGAGACACCAGTCCCTTGCCGTTAGCCACTCCCACCTCAGCACTCTTTGATTTACCATTTTGCGGCCCACTGGACACAAGAATCGACATTCGGCGGAGTTTCTCGGGATGAAAGACGAGATGCAGCATGGCGATGAAATGATCCACGAGATCTTCACTCCATTCATTCCGGTGTGATCCATCTACTCGAACCATCGCACGTGGGAACTGCAAAAACCGCAAAACCAGGATCGTTCATCCGTTGAAATTCGAGGCAAGTACATTACATGCATCAACAAGTACGGCATATTCTGCAGCGATTTCGTGCGCAATAGAGTTTGCAAGCATGTGGAGATCCATTTCTGCAATGACAACCGAAATCGTAAAACACTTGTAAACCATTCGTTCGTCTTTGTCGATACGGACGATGGGGGAAGATACAATACAACGTCACAGCTTTCGCACAACTTGCACCACTGATTGATTTTCATAGGTAAGTTCAAGCTGCCGCACGCGTAACACTTTATCTTGCGTTCCATTCCTGCCCCTCCAGCAGCACTGTGATGCATTTTGGCGTTAGTGCTATGCCAAACTAGCTCGCCACGGTAGAATGATTGCGGGACACGTCCAAACACCCCTCTTCTCCCAACGTCACTTTCTTCTCGAAAAAATCAACACATCCAAGCAATACTTCAAATGATCCACTGACGAAGCAAGGGACGACCAGGAGGAAGCGCTTCGTAAAGTTAGCTCCTTCGGGAACGAGATCCAAATCACCAATACCATTGCTCCCGCCGCATGAAGAACTCATTTTGTTCACGAATGTGACAAGATTCGGCTCTTGCAGCACACTATTAAGGTACTGTTCTACGTGGAAATAGGAGATTGCGCGGTCTGATGTGTGCAACGACGCCTCCACTGTACGCAGTTGCCGCAGCTTGTCTAGGTGTTTCTTTAACTTTTCAAGTTGCAGTGTCTCCAGCTTTGCAGTCTGAAATTCCATCTGCTGCTCAATCTCCACGTTATCTCCACACCGTTTTGACGAAGTGATGCGCTTCTTTTCCAAAGTCCACACTATGTATGGCAAGAACATAAACATAAATTAGTGTCTCCCCTATCATAAAACAAATCGGAGGTTTGGCTTACCTTTTTACAAGCACATCGATCTTTGTTTGTACTCATCCATGGTTGATGCAGCGTTATGCAATATATACTCCGAGAACAAGTAGCGCTCCACCCGCGCATATAGTTCACCCTTGTTCGTCTCAATATGCCGCATTTTCATTTCCTGACGCTTTTGTGACGCCTCAGCGCGCATCAAATTCATCTCGTAGTTCACAAACGGCTCCAACTTCACACGAATATGCTGTTTCTTTAACAGCTGCTCGTAATTTGCCTGTTTCCCATTCTCCTGCATAGCTGTAGTTGATACCGCTGCGGCTACGGTGTCGCGTGGCATCAGAGGATACAAACTATTTTTCCCGGCCTTTTCCTCTGCCAAGTGCGATTTGGCAAAAGAATTGCGTACCGCCGAACTAGCATCTTCCACTGATTGAGCCGTGGCTAATTTCTTAGGCATCCTCACGACCGGATCCATCTTTTCTGGATTCTTTGGCGACGAGATTACTCGATGCAATTTTTTCGATGCTGTAGGTGATAATGACGGTGCCGACGGGTGGCCCTCGTGTGAGTAGGCATACTATCCGTCGATACACCCTCTACTTCATCAATATCTGGTGGTGCAGACGGAAGTGTTGCTTCTGCGTTTGATCCAATTGTGACTTGGTGAAATGCCTGTGGCATCGACGTCCGCACGGGAGTTGGCGGGGGTGGAGCGCTCGGTTTTGGCTGCAATGGCAGCTGCACAGGTAAATTTCCAGCGCTTTCATCATCCGATTCCTCAAAAATTGGAGCTGACGGAGCAGAAACCGTTTCTGACGCTACTGAGAACATTGGCCCATTGTTCAAGTCCAAAGCAGGGGTTTTATGCTGATGGCATTCTGCACCAGGTTGTTCCTGGTAGAAACTCCCAATCTCTGCGCTGTTCACACCCTGTTCAACCTGCTCTTCAGTTAAGTTCTCCACCAAGATCTCACTGGTATCCCCGCCATTTCCGTTGCGGTTATTTGGCACTGGGGAGCCTTCTGCAACCAGCAAATCTTGTTGATCTTTAGTAGTCACTCTTTCGACGTCTCTATTCCCTTGTAATAGTGTCATCAGCTCGTCTTCATTCTGTCGGATCTCCTTGTCCATTAACGGCTCCTGGATAAAATCCAGAGCCGCAATCGCTTCGCTCACTAAGGCCTTGTCTTCGTCATCACTCCTCTGCAACGCGTCCGTCTGTTCCTGAACTGACTGCTTGGTTTCTGCTGTCCTGTACGCTGCTTCGGTTTCTTCCTCACCGCCTCCATGGGTCAAAAACAACGTATAATCTAACTTTTATCCACGAAAACCCAGCCTATTGTCCGTGAAAAATCGGCTTTTTCACGGATAAAATGAATTCCAGACGGTCTTCTGCTTGGGTTTCTCGAGCTTGTGCAGCCGCTGGTAGCCTTGCGGGGCGTTGAGAACGCGGCCAACTGGCCAGATTCCACGTAGATCGGGTTTAAAGCCTTGCAGACTGTCAGGGTGTCGACGAAGCTGCGCTCGAGTCTCGCCTGTAGGTAGCTTCGCGATGGCAGTCTTCTCTTTTGGGTTGCAAAGGGAACAGTTACTGGAATTGTTCTCACAACCGATTCAATTACATGATTGGTTGAAAAATAAAATAAAACATGTGATTGGACAAAAAAAT